>CM059216.1:3488585-3653585 GCA_030347435.1 Clarias fuscus | reverse complement strand
CACCAGGCACTTGATGATGGGCCCTCTGTCCGAGCCTCACTCCAGTCATGGGCCCCAGGCTTCCTCCGGGCAGGGTCACCTTTCTCCCTACTCTCTTTTCCATAAGGTCTAATTTGAACCATTCTTGGCCCCCTCAACTGAGACCAATTCGCCTTGAGAGGCCCTACAAGGAGCACATGGCTCCGCACAACACAGCTCCCAGGTTGTTAAGGGCATGCAAACCTCTCCAACATGATAAGGTGATGGTTTTCGGAGAGGTTAGATCTAGGTGGAGAGATGATATCTCCACACTGGCCTGGGAATGCCTCTGGATCCCCCAGTCAGCGTTGGCTGATGTGGCTGGTGAAAGGGAAGTTTGGGGTTCCCTGCTGGAGTTTCTACCACAGCGACAAGATTTTAGAAGATGAATATGGATGGATGGACGGATGGATGCATGGGTCTTCTCCTCCCAGACACATGAATCCAGCCTATCCTACTGTATGCTTTTCAAACTGTTGTTCTTCCTATGTCACAACGCAGCATAGGATATCTGAAAGATGCCCTCTTCTGCATACATTCATTTGGCTGATTGACAAGGGTCAATCACACTGATTGAAAGGTGAGTGAGCATTGCTACTCCTCCCACCAATTATACTCTCTTGGTCTCCTGGCTACGAATAGCAACAGAGCCATCAGGTTTTAAATGAAGGCAAATGCTTTTCTATTTCATCACTTGAAAGCCATCAGGGTGTAACATTTTAAGCAACAAAGAACAAATTGATTTCGAGAGGCGTGCTGGTTTATTTATTTATTTATTTATTTATTTATTTATTTTTATGCAAGGCCATGCTCTCTAATTATAAGAAAAGAGAGACACTTGGGGGAAATTCGTTTCACCTTAATTAGATCCTGATAAACCAAGAAACTGCAAACTGATTTACTTGCAGGGTCTAAGGATGACTTTAAGTTTCAAAAAAGGGAAAATAGTACATATTGCTATGTTTGTACCTAAAGTTAAAAAAAAAATAAAGAGCGGTTTTTAATGCAAATTGATTCATTTTTCTCTGCGATGCAATTTACAAAGCTTAAAAGTCACACTAGGGAGGATGTTCGCACGCACAATTAAATGCGTCTGCAGGGCATGTATTACATCTGCAGAAGTTAGTTTTCGTACATTGGAAAGAAAAGTACATTATTTCCTAAGTCTAAGTAATGAAATAGTTAATTAGGATTGTGTTAATACTGTATGTTAATACTAAGGATTCTATTAATATTAAAATTAGTTGTGATGCTATTAATGTTATTTAAATATTGCCAGGTTGGCTTCATACTGTATTAGATATGTA
This sequence comes from Clarias fuscus, assembly GCA_030347435.1. Classification (NCBI taxonomy): domain Eukaryota; kingdom Metazoa; phylum Chordata; class Actinopteri; order Siluriformes; family Clariidae; genus Clarias; species Clarias fuscus. The sequence continues at coordinate 3,652,260 of CM059216.1, read as the reverse complement.
CTACATTCCGAGCCATGTAAAGGAATTTATTCACATCATTACCATAACAAAAACTCTGTGTCTACAGTTTACCATTTACATATTGAATGCATACTGTATTACGGTACGTGTCATTGTTTGCCTTTGGTCAGCATTATTCCTGATTTTCTTTTATTCAATATTATATATATTTAAAATTCTGAGCTGTCAGATCAAAACAAAATGCTAAAAAAAAACAAAAAACAAATATAATTTCTACATATATAATATAGCACTGCTACAGTATATTATGTTGCTTAATGTCCCGTAAAAGGATTTTAAACGTCAATATTTCTGTTCTAAAAAACATTTAAACGCTAACATTATCCCCAGCAGCGACTGCAGCTTTGAAATGCGAGAATTTGATCAATGTAGTAAAATGAATCTTCATTTCTTGCACTCACTGATATAGATTTCTAATTTTTTTATTTTTTTATTTTTTTATGTTTGACTTTAAGAATAATCATGTGCAAACATTAATCAATAACAGCAATCAATTGTCAGCTTCGGAAATTTCCGGGTAAAGCTACGGAATAAATAAATGAATGAATAAATAAATAAAAATAAACATTATCTCTTGTTTGATCTGCCATTTGGAGAGGGTTTATGTAATCCATAACCGTTTAGCAACCTAATTGCTCGATGTTTTTTTTTTTTTTTTTTTTTTTTGCGCGCATAGAAAAAGAGCTTGTTCTGTATTTTTAGTAAGTGACAAAGCAGCGAATCATTAAACACGACTAATCAGAGAATGCAACACAATAAGAGGAGTTATCTGAAGTGCTCGAAAAATAACCCGAGCAAAACGTGTTATTTATTAGAAGAGCTTGTTACTCACAAGCAGGCTACAAATAACCCACTCCAGCTAGTATTTTTAACACATGGAGCAATATATATATATATATATATAACACCTTCCTATTAAGCAACTGGCCTTAATCCTACTGACTTCGTTTCACAAACTGTAAACTTTCCATGGACAGAACCTTGGCATACCACTACTCTGTTCCTTTTTTAAACCACATATTAAAATCTGAAATCATTTATGTAAGAGCTGGAAATAATCCGTGTGTGCATCAGCATTCTCTCCAATAGGTACGGTACACAAACCCATCCCAGTATGGCCTGCCCCTAGAACACTGTACCTTTTCCAGACGATATGGATATTACGGAACTATGACCCAGTTATGTCATCCCCTCTTTGTGCAAGTTTATTGATTTTATGTTAACATGACAGTTCAGGAGATGGCAGAACCTCGTTTGTCTTTCTGATATACTTAAGAAAGTGCAGTCATCTGTCAATTGTAGTGACAGAACACAAAATGGGGTCATCATTACTGGTGTCCTCCACGGCCTCGCCAGTCATCCGGGACAACGAGATTGCGAAGGCTAACCATGTTACAGAGCTTAATATGGAGAAAAAGAAAACGAGCGTGTTCCATCAAGTGGCCTTGGAAGCTCGTATTTGCATTGCTGTAGAACTATAAATCAGGAAGGCATGTAAGGACTAAAACATGACCTGTGCTTATTTATTGGCGCTTTGCAGACACGTGACTCCCATGATGTGGCAGAGGTCCCGTTAACCGATGCTAGGCTACTGCTGTATGTATTTCCATTCAGGATCATTTTCGAGGTGTATTTCAGAGACCTGAACAATGATCTGTTGTTTACCAGGAGGACCTACTGGATTACTTCAGGTATCATTTAAGAAGCTCCTGTTCTGCTGATTATTTTCATATGCAGTATGTCATGGTGGACTTCATCGCTTCTGTTAAGAATAAGCCGATGCTGTGGAATATGCAGCGCTTTACACTTCAGAAATTATTTTCAGATGACGTTAACTAACTGACATTTTAAACTTCTAATTAACAGCTAATTCAGTGGTCCGGTGTTAAATCTCAACTACCGAAAAAAAATGGAGAGGTAGTGCACTATGTAGGGTTCAGAGCAGTGGCCCTGTGTTAGTAGGTACAGTAGTTACCGTTGTAACTCGAAACACAACACGGACGGTTAAGAGACAATTCAGAATGACTTAAAAGTAATTACTCAGGAAATTACTACAACGATTTGTTTAAGATGACATACTGTAACATCGACACGGGTGTGTAATCTTGATGAAAATGCTTCCGATCTGAATGTGGCATCTGGTAAGAAAGGCCACCCAGAAGTGGGCGGGACCATGGCGGATAGATGTCTTGACATCATGTACAGTAAAGACCATTTTTTTTGTGACGTTTGCAAAAATTCTGTTCTGAGTCACCGCCTGTGACCACCTCAAACTCCTAATAATTTTCCTATAGCGCTATGAGTTTTACTCCTTTTATACTACAGCCAGCTGTCAGTGCCAAAACTCACTCGCTCACTCACTCACTCATTGTCTATATCACGCTAACCTGCATATTTGGTCCAGGAGACTTAAGACAAGAGGCAGGGTACACCCGGGACGCAGGGCACACACACACACACACTCACACAGTCATTCACACACTACAGGCAATTTGGGTAATAATACCCAATTAGCCTAATCTGAATGTCTTTGGACTGTGGGAGGAAACAAAAAGCACTCACAGGAAACCCACCATGGGGAGAACATGCAAACTCCATGCACACAGACCTCGAGGCAGGAATCGAACCTGGACCCTGGAGGTACAAGGCATCAGGGCTATAACAACTAAGCACTTATAAAGCATTTTAGCCTTTATTTGTTTTGCTGTTTGTTTGTTTTTTGTTTTGTTTAGTTTTTTTCAATAAACATATATAGGGCAGAGGATTGTGCAGGACAGAGTGACATTTTTTTTTTCAGCACAAAATAGGAAATATAATAAATAGAATTTTAGTTCATTTTAACCGACTTCCCCAAACACGACTGAGTGAAAAATTAGAAACTGGATCACAAATGCAAATAGGCAAATAAATTACACAAAGACACACAATCACATGGTTGTTTTGGTTGTTTCTATGACCACAAAATAATAATAATAATAATAATAATAATAATAATAATAATAATAATAATATGCTCACTTTATGATTACTACTGTACATTTTTGCAACTTCATCCACATATTCTGGAAGTGGTAAAATTTCCCGTTTATGAAGTAATGATAACGTTTGTTCTACCTGACATATCCAAAAACCAAAATAAACAGTTTGAAGTCTGAAACCTTCTCGATATCACACAACAGTAGGATTTCTATATACCGTAAGCACACATATACTGTGAAAGGATGCTGGTAAAACCTAAAGTTATAACTTTACATCTGTTACAAAGCCCAGACACGGTACATCATATAAATTTGATTGCACATATTTCTATTTCATATATATATATATATATATATATATATATATATATATATATATATATATATATTTTTTTTTTTTTTTTTTTGTAATACCACAAACCATACTTATAAGCTACACTTTTCAGGTAGAATAGACCAGAAGCTAGCAAGTAGCACAAACTTAGCAGTTGCAAAAGGATCATTTGAAGTCCATCCATCCATCCATCCATCCATCCATACATAGATACGTACATCTCCAGTACAAGTCTTCTCCTATTCATGGTTTTTGTGTATACAGAGCTGATGAAATGAGCTAGTGCTTCATAACACCCACATACACACCGCATTAATTGCCAGTGAAATGAGATTGTAATTTAGCATTCAGGTGGCGCGGTGTACCCTTGAGGAGATGAGATGCTCACGAACTTGTCCTCACTCTCCCCGAGGAACCTGAATATTTGATTTTTCATTGACTATGGCTCTGACACACAGCTTGGAAAGGTGAAGTCTGTTTTTACTGTCGGACAAACGCTCAGGTGGGCCATGAATAAGTTAGCGTTATTGAGGGCGCTCTCTGTTTAATAACTACCCCTCGCGCGACCTTGAGCCAGGAAAGCACGATGCGTCTTTCGAAAAAAACAAAACAACAAGTAGCTTTGTATTTCATGTGCTCTTTTGCTGAATGTGTATCATATTGAGCTACTCGATCCTAGCAGCCATGGGAAAAGTCTCAGCTAAAGTTTCTGCCTGTATTCAGAATAAAGTTGTGAAGAATCCATTCTGAAAACAATGTCAGTAGTATTAATTGGTGGTAATCATCTGCCTGATACATAATTTTTTTTTTTTTTTTTTTTTCATTTATATTTGTGGTTGCATTGTTCCCTGTAATTAAGGCTAAACATGGATGAGTGGTAGATCTACAGTACGGTGTAAGAGCAGTCGACATACTGTAACATGGACATGTTATACTGTATACATTGCCTGATTTGATCATCTTTAGCTTTGATTACAGCACACAGTGTGACGTTCCTAGAACCACTCTTTCACAACTTGAGTCCTGGTATATTCCTGTGCCATAAGGAAAGAAAATCTCCATAGATGTGATAACCTGGTCATTTAGTACTTTCAGGTCAAAGCTCCATTTTGTTGCCATATACTGTAGTGATGCTGAGTCTAGACGTGACCGACTTCACAAAGAGATCTCCGTTCATGTTTATTTTATTATTTTTTATTTTTTTATATTTTTTTTTTACAAAGTTGATGGTTCAGCAATATCCTTACAGGTTTCGGTGAAGTGTTGAAAGGTTCTTAACACATTTCAAGCAATTCCACATGTTTTCTTTGCTCGCTGCAGCCCAATAATTTGAACCTTTTGAAATTGTGACTTTTCTTTTTGTATGTAACGTAGTTCAATAGGATGGATATCATCTTAAATAAATAAATAAATAAATAAATAGATAAATAAAAATAGACCCTAATGAAATAACAAACTACAGACCGATTTCAAGCATTCCATGTGTATAAAAAATATTACAGATTTTATATACAAAATCTGTAGAGAATTTCAGTCAGGTTTCAGGCCCCATCATAGTACAGAAACTGCACTAGTTAAAATCGCAAATGACTTGTTTTTAGCTTCGGTCCAAGGAGGCATCTCAATACTCATGTTATTTGATCTTAGTGCTGCATTAGACACTATCGATCATAATATTCACATAAATCACTTACGAAATCACATAGGCATTCAGGGACAGGCATTAAAATGGTTTAGATCCTACCTGTCCGATCTATATCAGTTTGCAGATTTCTAAATGGAGAATTGTCCGGTGTAACGCCAGTAAACCTCCCAGTTTACCTCCCACGTACTGTATCTATCCAGTCTTCTGACACGTTACAATCCACCACGCTCCTTACCATCATAACACTACTCTATGGATTTCTGGTAGTTCCATGAATATCAAAGTCCACGAAAGAGAGCATAAAAAAAAGTAAAAAAAGAGAAAAAAAAAAAAAAAAAAGAGAAAGTAGAGCGTTTTCATATTTAGCTCCTAAGCTTTAGAATAGCCATCCTGACACATCACTTTAACCTCCACATGATTTATTCCAGAGTCTCATACTGCAGTACATTTAATGCACACTCTCATCAAATGCTGCTAACATAATGAACGCTAATCCTTTTCGACCTGTTCTTTCTTTCTCTACCCATCCCGAGGCATCTGGAGATCGTGCCAGCTCCAGTAGACAGAGGCCAACCAACCCTGCGAGGACCCTGAGGCATCCAGAGAAGGACCAGCTCCACCTGGATTCTGCTTCATGCTGGTTTGGATCTACACATGCTACTCCTGAGTTCCCAGTGATCCAAACCCCCCTGCACCTGTCTGACTCATCCTGGTGCCGAACTGGACTCCATGTTAACTTAGACATCTTCTGTTATATTGGACTACCAGCTGCCTAACACACCGTATGTCTGCATAAAATTCCTGCAATCTGTTATCACCCAAATGAGGATGGGTTTCCTGCTGAGTCTGGTTCCTCTCAAGGTTTCTTCCTACTGTTGTGGCCGTCGCCCTCGGCTTGCTCATCATATCATTATGATCCATACACATTTTTCTCGCTCTTACACATTTCCGTCCATTTTCTTTTCATTTTGTGGAGCTACTTTGAGACAATGCCCATTGTTAAACGCACTATATAAATATAATTGAATTGAATTGAATTGAACTGAATGTTTGGGGATGGGGTGTATATAGCAGAATTGTCTATTGCTTCTATTTGACTCTTTATTGCTTTCACCAGGACGTCCAGGTGTCTGCATTTTCTAAAAGTCTAAAAGTTAAGTCTTTATGCTTTAGCTTCTATTACTGCACAAACACCATTCGGATTTTGTAATTAATAATTGGAATTAATGCATTGGATGTTCATGAGCTGGATTTAACCCAAATCTGTATACACATAACTTTCCTCATGTAAATTCTGATGCAACTGTGGACCTTTGAGACACAGAATCTGAACACAGCCCGGGATTTGTACCATACCGGTTCACCTGCAATACTGAGACACTCCTTGGTCTAGATTTGCTGTACTCCCATGCACTATGAGTCACTCTTCACCACAGACAACAGCTACGAGTGTAAATTTAAATTAGTCCTCCTCTTGACATTTTCATATCATCGAGCTCTCTTTGTTGTTTTGTTTTTACCTCGAGTGGTTGTTAGATTACAGGCGTTATCTGTGCGGGTTTTTTTTCGGTTGCGACCCGAGTGTTCCAGTGTAAGCTATTCCCCAGGACAGCTGTGGATGATGATGCTCCTCTCGGAGCAGGAGCCGTCATTATAAATAATCTCAAAATTGCCCTGCACCTGTCACTGTTCACAGAATGCAGAACTTCCCAGGGGGATAATGATACCCTTGGAAACTGATAAATGTGCCATGCGTAATCACGGCGCACACGAGCTCCGGTTCATTCCGGGAGGAAAGGAAAAGCGCCGCGGTAAAGACAGGATAGGGTAAGGATAGAAAGCACAATAGGAGGTGAGTGAGGTGTGAAAGGCTAGGCAGGCTCCAGACACGCCAAAACAAAGTCTCTGAGTTACTTTCTTCCTTTCATTCCTCCAGCATCCTCGCACCTTTCATTCGGGACGTTCTGCTAATTTAACCCTTTTATTTCCTCCACGTGTTGATATGCTAGGAGATTGATCTCCCATGGCTATTTCACCATCTAATTCTTGCCCTTTTCCTGCGAGGGCGCACCAAGATTTATGGAAGTCAAGAACCTGGCTTGCTGGATTCGCATTAATATTTCATACCTCGCTTTCATCTCCTCCATGGAACGGGAGGTGGAATTACTGTAGAATTACTGTAGGGTTTGGACGCCGGACTTGAGAGAGGAGCAGAGAGAGAGAGAGAGAGAGAGGCAATCAAGGCTTGCTAAACCCGGTGCTGAAAGCAGAAGTTGAAAGAGCCAGGCTGAGTCGCGGAGTGGATCGATAACATCCTCTTCAGTTCTGCGGTCGCTATGAAGATGATGATGATGATGATGATGATGATGATGATTTTTATTTTTTTATTTTATTTTTTTCTTGAAAACTAACCTTGCCATTCATTCTAATCCCATGATGTATAATTCAAAAAGTGCTGAAAAAAAAAAAAATGTACTAAACTGTGTACTAGTCTGTAATGATATGTCCTGTAACAAGGCTGGAAGCAGGGGTGTCAGAAGAGAATTAAAAAAAATGCTACAGTATGTAACAGTAATGTGTAGGCAATCAGCACTGATAGATGGTGCAATATTACAGTAAGTATAAAAATGTTACTACTTTTATTTACTTTTTTTAATTAAACAATCATTTACAAAGAGGTTAATGAACTGAGATAAATAGAATAAAAAAGAAATATTCACAATCAGACAGCACGGTGGTGTAGTGGTCAGCACTGTGGCCGCGCACTTTGAAGGTGAAGGGTTCGATTCCCGCCTCATGTCTGTGTGCATGGCGTATTCTGTTTTTCCAGGTTCTGCTCGCTGGGTTTCCTCATAGGCTAATTTGCATTTCCAGTGAGTGTGTGCTTGTGTGCCCTGCGATGGATTGGCACCCAGTCCAGCGTGTGCCCTGCCTCATGCCCAGAGTTCCCTAGCAGTGGCTCCAGGCCTCATGAGCCATGACCCTGTACAGGATAAGCGGCATAAAGAATGAGTGAGAGAGTTAAAATATAAATGAACTATTTTTTTTTTGTATAAAAGTATTTAAAAAAAATCTAATTATTGCAATGTAACAGTAAACAATCCATTAAAAAAAAAAAAAAATTGCACATTTTAACTACAGCATGTACTAGGAATTAACTAAAAAAAAACAAAATGTTTTTGATTATTTTACTTGCAGGTTCCTACTGTACCAATGTATATTTAAACAATAACACATGAGATGGAGTGCTGTTGTACTAAATATCAGCATGGCTGATATATAATAATGAGAAAATTGCTTTTATAAAGCTAATAAACAGATTATGATTTGTTTCTTTATTTAACTAGTTCGTTTGCTCCATCAACACGTTTCCTTCTACGACTGGCAGAATTAACTAACCGCCACTGGTGGAGCTGGTGACCGACAGTTAGTGACTGAAGGTTTGTGTAATTAATAGGGAAGGGATGAAAGTACAGTACTTACCAGTACTACTGTATGTAGCCAAAATATAAGAAGATTCATTTGTTGTTGTTTGTTTTTTTACTTTTACTTAATAAATATATTTTTTTTTTACTTTTTTTTACTTTTTTTTTTTTTTACTTTTACCAAAAAGTATAATTAAAATAAGTTTAATTTAAGATGTAATGAAAGCTTTAGGATGTAATTAAATGCTTATCTATAAATAAGCTATTTTCATTTTAGGACTTAAAGACACAGACCAGAGGGGAGATTTGAACCCCCACCCTCGGCCCACCATGTGCATACAAAAATAACAACAATTTGATAAAAACAAATTGGTTTATTTATTTAGAAAGGATGTCTTTTTTACATACATACATACATACATACGTTCTTTAATGCTGCATTTTGTCAGAAAATGGAACAAACTCTGACTGCATTGCCCACAAATTTGTCCGGAATTGCACCTGTCTCAGTCCCTATGAAAAAATAAAAAGACCGAAATGAATCAGGTTTGTTTGGTGCTGCTAGAAAAGTGCTTCACTTGTAACTCAATTGTGACTCCTTTATATTGTAGATCTTAATAAATGAAACAGTATGAGAAATACGGCGGCAGATTTACTATCCTAACATAATCATTACGACCGTAATACAGCGGCATGTGAAATAAATGACTTATTGAAAGCTAATTCCAGACCAGGAGGCATCCTTTTATTGGCTCACGGGTCACAGAGTCTGTTTGTCTCCATCATTTCTTGCACCTCCCTCATCTCTTTTAGAACGCTTCATTATTCGGTGAATTAGCATTCGGTCACAGAGACGCCACGGTGAGCTCGAGGTTCGGGCTGCAGGTTATTTTTACGCTTCTTTCATCCGATTCATATTAGGAACTCGACTATTAGATAACGTTGTCGCAGTGGATAGATAACAAATAAGAGGTTTCTTTAAAGAAATTAATGAATAGTAAATAAATAAATAATAATACATGAATCTAGTGCACTAACAGATTTCAAATTTAGCGATCTCATGATCAAATCTCACGAGTGGGAGTGCTGTGGTACTGAATATCAGCACGGCTGTTGCTGCACCGATGTAAACTGCGTTTTATACAACTGTTCTTGAAAAGCCATTATTGTTAACAGATTATGATTTCTATGATTATTTGACCATTTCCCTCTGCCAACACATATTCCTCCACGACTGGTGGAACCAAATAGCCACCGCTGGCGGAGCTGGCATCTGGCAGTTAGCGAGCAAGGTTAGCGAGCAACGTTAGCGAGCGTGATTAACAGGGGTGGAAGTAGTTGTAAATTCTTACCAGTACTATGCAGCTAAAAGGTGAGTAGAATTAACCATGGAGGCGGTGGACAGTCCTGAGAAACGTAAGAGATTTACTTTACACGCTAATTCCACTTTAGAATACCAACTAAATTCCAGTTCTGAGGTTGGATCCAAATAGCGTTAAATGGACAGCTAGTGCGTTATGCAAGGGCTAAAACTCCCTTGTTCCACACAGCAAGTAGTACCCTTGACCAGAGGTTAGTGATTTGAGATTCAGCCATGTGTTGGAAGCTACTTAGCTTCGTATCCTGCGATGTAATCAGAATTACTGTACATGGACCGTTCAGAAGCACTTATTAAGTAAACAAAGTGTGTTTTCTTGCTGAAAGTGCTTCTGGTTTTGAATGTGGGTTTTGGAACCATTTGCGCTCTCCTCTTTCCAGTACCGCGGACTGTACCGACCTAGTATCACCCATGCTGCAACTGACCATTACATGTGATCTGGCGTGATACATCCGGTATAGTTAAACGTCCAATGCTGTCATGTTCTCTTCCCACCACTCATGGCGTGCATTTCTTCAAACGGTAATACTTGGTTGGAACTAACTGCCGTATACTGAGTTTGGGCCCGTGCCCAAAGTCCCCTAGGATAGGCTCATGTGACCCTGTACAGGATAAGCGGTATAGAAGATGAATGAATTATATTACAATTTCATTTTAATGAGTGAATGTGTATGCCAAAATGCATAACCACAATGGTTTCATAATGCTAACTCCAAGTTACTGATCTCATACTTGCATTTAATATCATGGCCAAAGAGTAATACAAAAATAAAACCAAAAAAAAAGAGAGAGAGAAAGAGAGAGAGAGACCTGAACTCAGGATGTGTGTCAGACTGGAACATTGTGAAGCTTTTTGAATTGGTTTGGCCAAGTTAGATTGGTAGGATTTGCACATTTCCATAAAGCAATAGTTCTGTTCTTGGTGCCAGCAGCAGCTCAGAGGTAAACCATGCCAGATGCTGAAGCCGAGTTCGATTGCATCAGGCTGGACGCAGCCCGTCTGCTTGGCCGTGTTCATAAACCAATAACATGCCAATTTTCCATATCTGATTAATGAGTGTGATTTATTTTTTTTTTTTTTCCGGGCTTTACCAGTAAACATGACTTCCTATTTGCAATCTGATAAACAGTTCTTGTATAAGCACGAGCCCCGTTTGGTTAGGGGAAAGCCGAATCGAATGCCTTGGGGAAAATAAACTCATTATCCAAACATTTCAATAAGGTGTGATATATTCATCCGACACCAATTCATCCCCCACATACGAGCATCTCACTGTATATTCCCCAAGGACGGTGGTTAAGAAGTGAGCGAGAGAGAGAGAGAGAGAGAGAGAGAGAGAGAGAGAGAGAGAGAGAGAGAAGTTTAAAGGGCTTTCCTTTCAGTGGCCCTCGCGCAGCTTTCACAGAGAAAGTAATCTCATCTGCCTGGATAATCATTTGAGCTTCTGTCAGCCAGGAAATAACCCCCGTGACCCGCCTGAGATTAACATCACCTTGAATTATTAATTTTCTCTCTTTTCAAAGGCCTGGCTCCGGAGGCGGCTCCTGAACGCCAGCCAGGGTGTTTGGACTGTCGCTGAGTCTGGGTCAACAGGCGGGTCATCCTCATGATGAAAAGAATATCAGGTGCTGAACAGTAGGAGTCGGAGCTGTAGTCAAGACCGGAACACTTAAGCGTAATTGCCTACCCCATTTTAAGTTAATAAGCGACATAAAAGTCATCGATGATTCACTTTTATTGAGTAATTAAAAGCTAGTTGTGAGCATAAGCTGTGCAGAAATCAATAAGCAGTAAGGGCGGAATAAAAACATAAGACGGAAGAGAAAAGGAAAATATATCAAATAATTCAATGCACGTGTTGTCAGTTTTATGGAAATAAGTATACGAAAATGTGCTTTGTTTAGAATGTGAAAATGCTCAAAGTGGTACTCGTCAAGCGACATAAGGTGTTCATAAGCCCTTTATAAGCCCTTGCATCAGTTGTCATAAAGATACACAATACCAGAGCCATGTGATGTAGTAAATATACAGCAATAAAATATAGACGTGAATATATACGACAGTCAATTTCAACTCATTTTGCTTAAGGGCTACATAAACATCATACAAATATAAAATGTGGTGGATTTAATTATATTGTGCTCCTGGAAGGAATAAGACACTTGTTTTCATTTCTCCCTATACATCTATTTGCAGTGTATCTAAAATAAAATATAATATAATATAATATACTGTATTTATAGAAGAACAACACATTTATCGTTTGAATGAAGGTCTCCTCATGCATGGTGGGTTTCCTCCAGGTAATCCAAGGACATGGAGGTGTCTCTCAGGGTAGGCTCCATGCCTACCTTCCCATGGCCCTGTACAGAATAAGCAGTATAGAAAGGGTTGACAAAAAAGTTAGCTCCTGTTACAACTTGTTTTACATCAGCTCTAAACAGACAAATGTAGAATCCTGTTTTTGACATGTAGGCTTTACCTACAGTACAGTATGACTGTTAACGTACTGACACTGGAGGCTCCTTACAAGAATAGGAGACTCCTATTGAAGTTGTTTACGTTGTATGTCGACTTTCCAATCCTTGTGAATGAAATGTTACGACATTGAAATGCACTAAAGAATGGAATAAAAATATACACATCTGGGCTCATACGGTGTCATAGTTTCGCTAGGTCAGGTTGTCACATCGCAGGCTTTCATGCTGTTGTAACCTCCATGTGGCGATTTAGGAGACGTTGAAAAGCATTGTTTACCTTTTTAAAGGAAATAATCAATATGCTAGTAGATTATGCAGGTCCATGCATTAAAATAAAGTCTTAAGTGTTCTACAAAGAATGTTCAGGTCAAAGCAGGACTTCAAATTGTGCAGAATAAGAGAACACAGTTATAAGAGTATAAACTACCTTCTTTTCTTTGCACAATCCCCTAGTATATACTATAACACGTATATAATATATCCCACTAAGATCATCTACATAGTCGTCCTCTACTGTATATCCCAGTGTTTAATGTTTTAAAGCGTTGTAATGTACAAGCGGTGTTGGTGAATGTTGGTGTGCACACTCCTCACATGCGTCTCTTCTGCCAGTTGGCGACAAGTTATCCATCGATTTCTAAGGATCAGGCATTTCACTCGCTGAATGTTCACGCGAACGACTGCAGAGGGGTCCGAGCCACCTCGGCCCGAGATCGTCATTCACAAATGTATGGTCTTTTCTAAAACTGGCCGAGAGTCCCATCACTGTACTTTTCTTAAAGACTTCTGTGAATGCCAATTGCTTTTAAGTCTTCTTTCACTAGGAATTTAGAAGTCAGAAGTCCCGGTTTGACTTGAACGCCTCCCATCAGATTGTCTTCAGCATCAACTTTGCTTATAGGCTTATTAAATCCAACCTTCGTTTACGTGGTCTGTTTTTCGGACCCAGGATTTGTTCCTGTTCAGGCTGTTGGCATTAATATGACTGCTGTTCATCTGTCTAATGTGAACTCACTCCTCCGTGCCAATGGGGCATGCTCATCTCATTTCCTGTTTCCTGTCCTCTTCAAGTTCAAGGACAAACGCGCAATAGTCTTTGTAGCACTGTGGCCATCGTAGCATGTTATAACATCTTATCCATTGTCATACATATGTCATATGCTACTGTAGGGTTAATGACATCGACATGGGCACTACATGACAAATGACCTAATCCTTCATAGACTCTTAAGAGTCAAGCCAAGACTGGGAAATTTCTGGTGAAAGCTCAGAGCCCACCTCAGTCGTCCCCAAGAATATTCAGTGGGTAGAACAGCTGATCCATGAAAATCGACTGGGAACTCGTTGCCAACCTGTGGATCAGACGCATCTCTCTGGGTGAACTGTACACACACACACACTCATTCACCAACACAACTTGCAGCTCGGCTGGGAGTTATTGCCACATCAAGCATACATCCCTGACCTCACTCCAAGCCATTTCCACATGTATGGGCCATTAAAGGAGTTCCTGGGAGACCAGGGAAGAGAACTTTCTATCTTTATGGTATCCAAACACTAGTGAAACCCTGGGATGAGTATATATGATCATATAGAACAAAAATAAAGCTAGATTGCACAGTCATTCTGCACAATCAAAAGTCCCGGTTGGTCTTGATTGAACACCTCTGGTATAATGGTTTACGACAAAAGATGTCAGCTGACATAAAGCATGATTTTACCCATTTTGACTCACGCACACACACACACACACACACACACACAATGAGATTGCATTATGGCACTTTCCGTGGCTTCATGATACTCATTATAGGAACTCAACAACATTATTTGCATGGCTGTGTTACAGTATATAATGATGATGATGATGATGATGATGATGATGATGGAAGGAAAGCCAACTCAAAAATTTGCTTCAATTTAAAGTAAGATGCAAAAGATACACAACTCAGTCATTACGATGTAATAATGTGTGTTATTTGTACTGTAATATCAGCTTGACATCACAGGTTGGTTAATTACGGCGGTTATTAATATTTTTCTAGGAGTATGATCGTGTTATGTTCAGGCACTGGTAGGTGTCTCCCCGTGATCAAAAACACAGTAAATAGCATTCTTTTTTTCTTTGATAGCGATTTCACCCGAGATGAAAAATGGGCTGTTAACCGGATGGCATTTAAATTGATGTTGTTATTTAACTGAAATTTTGATTCATTTGTTTGCTGTCCTTTTAATGCAAACTAATGAACGCCAACCTTGCGCAGACACACAGTGGGTGTCGCTGGAAGAAGGATGTCTGGAAAACGTCCAACCGATATTAAAACTGCAGCCCCTTTTGGACGAAGTGCTCTGCCGAATCATTATAAAGAACCAAAAGCAGTGATATGATCTTCACTAGTATTGTATTTAATAATAATAATAAAAATAAAAAATAAAAAAAACTGAAAAGACAGGAAAAAAACTGGCCTGGAATTGTGGGTAAAAGTATCCACTTCCCGAGTCAGGTCACACACATGAACGGAAAGTCCATCAAGAGGGATTAGAGCTCGCTAAAATATTCAGAGATTATTATTCCGTCTGAAAACCCTGGAGTGAAGCAATACAGGAGAAATGTGTGTGAATATTAGGCCAATAATGACGGGAACATTTATTTTTTTGAATGTCAGGTCATCTCTTCATCAAATGATTCATCTGAGAGAGAGAGAGAGAGAGAGGGAGGAGAAAAAATGAAAATTCTAGCAAATTAGGGCTCATTTGGCATGAAAATGATTGTATGGTTTAATGAAACATTTCAACGTTTCAATTTAATATCAAGATAAATGATCTAAAATGGAAGGAGAGGACTGCGTACTGTACATCCAGCCGTGTGGCTGGGGAGAGAGTTCCTCTTCGGTTGTTGCAGATAACGGACAGCATTTTCTGTCCAAGGGCAAAACCCTGCTCTCGGTACAGGTCATGAGACATCATACAAAAACCGGAGCTGGGGTTTCTGGGAGAATCTCTCTGTTAATAAACACACACCGTTCTCTTCAGAGGCCACTGAACCCTGCATTTCTTAAGGTCAAGATCAGTTGACGGTGGCAACGATCAGTTTTATTTCCAGTCAGCAGATGGAAACTCGGATGGCGGTTTCATCTCGGTCAGGGTTCGACCTCTCTGCGTGCCATAGCTCTGGCGATCTCTCTACTTTCAGCGCGAACCCATTAGTACTTCATCATACCCAATAGCGGTTAGAGCGATTGGAAAAATGGTTCGGAGTACAACACATTTCAGAGTCAGCTCGCAACCTTTCACCTGATCTGTCTTTTAAAATGATCTCATATCCCACTTTTATAACTTGATCTTGCACGAGGTGATGCAGCCAGACATGACGAGGCTAACATTTCTTCATACCAAGAAGTATTTGTCATACCAAACATTTCATCTTTACTAATATAATAAGTGTTTTATTGTCAGCACGGCATACAATTTGTCAATAGTCTTTTCCCCTTATTAGAAAAATGAAGATGCAGACAGGAGCATAGCCAGGCTTTTTACACGGTGGTGTTAGCATGTTAGACACAATGAGATTATTGGGGTGCCCATCTAGGGCGGGGCATTCAACAAGGTCTGTATTGGAGGTAGTGCAAAAGTGGGGGTGACATTTCTATTACAGTAATTGACATGCACGATTCAAATTGCATCATCAAACCCGACTCCTGAATCTTCTTTGAAAAACCCTGTTGTCACATTTGACGGTCTCCCACTGTGCTACGGAATATTTACATAGATGATAGCACCGGCAAGAGCAATATGCAGACATGGATAAAGAAACCAGGGGAAGCTGGTATTGAAGGCAAACAATGTGGTTTTTATTTATTTGTTTGTTTGTTTGTTTATTTAAAAAAAAAAAAACAAATCAACACAGGGTCGAAAAATATACATACATAACACTCCAATATCTGGCTGGGAGCCTTTTAACAAGTTTCACCTTTAGCAGATGCTTTTAGTCATCAACAAGCTTTTGGCAAAATATTTGATCAATATTTGATCTTGGCAGAACTGGCAACATTTAATTCAATTTGTTAATTTCCTGGCACAGAGCTGCTTTTTATGCACGGTCCTCACATTTCCAGTAGGGACGATACGCCAAAAGCTTAAAAATAGCCTGTTTTAAGTATTCGACAATCAGCTTTGATGTGTCTTTTTCTTCATTGTCCTGTTGGAGCACTCGATCAACAAGGTTCTGTTCTTTATTCTTCCATCCACTGGCAGCAAGATCCAATTGGTTAAATTGTATGAGACTGATTTACATACAAATCTTGCAAATGAAATCATTTAGATGCGGAAATGAAGCTGTTCCACACTCCAGTCGGTAGAGGGCGACAGCAGCAGCAGGTGAAGGAACACTTTCATTACCATTTTGCACTGGGACCAGCTGGATTGCGACCTCTTTCTATCTGTAGTCATCCTTCATAATTTGTTGGTTTCTGCATATGTAAATATATATTTTAACGTTTCTGATATCGTGTTTCACTAATATCAATGCAATGACTATACTTTTTTTTTTTGTTTGTTTAGTCCACTAGCTAGCTAGCTCGCACATGGCCCTAATAAATATAAGCTAACTTTAGCCACTTAGCATTTTTCTCATTGCCCAATATTAGATGTATTAATTGTAATTGTAATGTTATTGTAATGTGTTGTAAAGCAGGTTTACCTGTTTTATTTGTCTACCTTAAGTTCCACATTTTTTAATTACTGTTCTTGAGGACACTTCTCTAGCACTGGCAGTATGTTTTGCCACCAATTTATTTTTTCACCCGGTTTTTGGTTGTTGTTGTTTTTTTTTTTTTTTTAATGCCTTAAATAAATAAAATATGAAACAAGGTGGTCTGTTGCTTTTGTACTGCGTATTGTATTGTATTGTATTGTATATTGGGATTTGGAAGGAATAAAAAAAATCTATTCATGTTAATAAATTGGGTTTATTGTTAACAGTTATATAAATGCATTTTAAAGTAAGTAATAATACATAATTCTCTTCACTATGAATTTAAAACAAAGTGGATTTATTGGTCTGATATCTCGTTCTTGCTCATTTCATTTACATATAACTTGCAAATAAGAATCATAAGGTTTATTAGTTTGGTTATGCTAATAATATTCCATTTAAATTCATGGAAATGTTATACGCAATCAAAATGCAGACATCTTAATTGTTAGGCCTAAATATTTTTTGAAACCAAAGGCTCAATATTAGCATCACATTCAGGTTCATGTTGATGCTGAGTGCATGTGAATATCAAGTTGTAAGCAAAATTTTGTTTAATGACCCTCAGAGCTGCTGTTTTAGAAAATGAATCAACATTTCGACCAATCAGAATGGCGAATTCAACAGCGATGTGTTATAGATATGAATAAATGATGTTTCATACATTTCCTCCCCCCCCCCCCCCCCCCCCCATGTGTCCGATAAAGACATATTAAATTCATTTAGATCTTATAAACTGTTACGGAGATTCAGTTCAGCTCCAGCTAAATGCCTCATCCCGCTCAGGGACTCTCAAAAGCCTTACGCAGATTACGCTGTACATGTATTAAGCAGCTTAATATTCCAGCACAGGCCACAGTTAAACTGCCGTTATTAGATCCGACTGAATGATAATGGAAGTGCTAATGCAATGACATGGAGGTTCTAGCGACGCAAAGGTTAGGGCTGGGGCAAATTTTTAATCAGCCTCAAATGTCAAGAGGCAAACCTGGAGTGCAGATGCGCATCCTGAAATTAGTATGCGGCCCTGCTAAACAAGGCCGTTTAAGGAGTCGCAAGGAGAGCGGCTTCATCAAAACGCCGCAGTATGGTATCAAACTTTTTTTCTTTCTTTTTTTTTTTTTTTTTCCCGAAAAAACAGGAAGAAGGAGCACGAGTCATGCAAGAGTAGTGATCGGGAGTACATACCAAGCAGCAACATCCTTCCTCATGCTGAGGAAATAGGCGTTTCGTTTTGCCACTTTCTCGTATTTACAAAGGCGTGATTGGCTTGTGTGTGCAGGAACTCGAGGACGGTTTGCACTTTGTGTGATCTGATATTCACTCGCAAACACTTTGTTGCCCCATGGAATAAAAACCCGAGATCTCTTACGTAAGCAACTGTCCCTGTAATACTGTAATGTGGGAATAATTAATATATAATTACTAATTAATCAACCTCTCCGAACTTTTCTGGGTCATGGAATAATTATTATATCTGGGCCAGCGTGGGAAACTGTTGCTGTGGCTAAATTCTGGAAACCAGTCAAGAGTTATGAAAAAAAAAAAAAAAAAAAAGATTTGATTTAGAACAAAAATGTCAACATATATATACCTACTCATATATATATATATATATATATATATATATATATATATATATATATATATATATTTTTTTTTTTTTTTTTTTTTTTTTTTTTGGTAAAAAAATATTGCTATTTAAAAAAAAAAATATATATATATATATATATATATATATATATATATATATATATTTTTTTTTTTTTTTTAAATAGCAATATTTTTTTTTACCAAAGGCCTACAGAACGATTACTTCAAACCTCCAGGGTAGAGTGTTCGAATCTTGCCTCCTGATGGTGTATGTGAAGTTTTCATGTTCTCCCCATGATTAGTGGGTTTCCTCCAGGTTCTTCGGTTTTCTCCCACAATCCAATGACGTGCAGTAAGCCGAACGGCGTTCGCTCAAAGCGTACATGTGTATGTACTTCCCTGCTACTGTATGGGTTGGCACCCCATTCCATTTGTCTGTCTGCTCCCTTCTGCCCTGAGTTCCCTGGGATAGGATCCAGGCTTTCTGCAACCCAATACAAACTAAGCGGCATGGGATAATGGATGGATGTGGAAAGGTTTTATTTAGTTTACTTTCTGATCTTACTTAACTGTGAAGTTCATATAGTAAGCCAGTTTAAGACCGAGCCAATGTGGGAATGAATTTTTAAAACGAGTGCAATCTGAGTCAGTGAATTGAGTCCAAAAGCTACATCTTTGCTGGCAGATTTCTGTGTTTAAAGATTTAGGAGAATGAGTAGATTCATTTGCGCTGACAAGTCGGAACTCATTGTCGGAAAAAAAAAAAAGAAAAAGAAAAAAAAAAGAAAAAAAAGGAAAAACACTCTTTACAGCAGGGTTGTGCAGAAAAGCATCTCAAACTACACGGAAAAATACTGACATTTGTATCCTGATGACAAAACATTTGCATTCACTAGGCGTATGGCCTTGAAACCGTGTTCATACACCACTCCATAATGCCTGCTGCAATTGGATTCGATTTACATCAAGCAAGAAGGGCACTTCCTTGGGTACAACCAAAGGTGTAGATATTTACTTGCAGTTACATTTTAAAAGGCCCTTAAGCTTGACCATGAGGTGTGAGCAGCTTCGAAAACACCTTTCAGCCCCTTTTTTTAATCAAAGCCCATGGGCAAGAAGTTAGGTCGGGGCTGGACAGCATAGTTATTACGAATTAACCTCAGAGAGATCGAGCTGTGATGTTGCAACTCAGAGCAGGCGTTACTGGGACACCGGGTGACAAATCGGCTTCCGAAGTTTATACATCACGCGGTGTCAAGCGTTCGCGGAATTTAGATCGCAGTCATCATTAGCAAGGGCTTTTATTAATGCTAACGATAGATTTATGCATAGTGAGCTTATCAACCCAACATGAATCAACCCAGATGTTGTGTCTGTCTTGCTATGATCATCCGTCTTGTTACGCGTTCGTTCGTGGATGGGTCTGTGTCGCACAGCTTGTTCCGTAACCCTTCAGCATACGTATTTATGACTTATCCTGGTATTTGATTTAAGTCCCCAATGCTGCCACCGTATTGACTATAGCTCATTTTTTATCCTGTTGCTTTTGGTGCCTTTGGTGTGAAAACAAAAGAGAAAATTAAAAAAAAAAAGAATGATTTTAATAACCGTCGCAGGCACAGACAGAAGTATTTCATGAAACTCTTAAGGATCCAGCAAAGAGAGAGAGGAGGGGGTGTGGGCTGTTGAAATGAGTACAAAGAAAACACAATCAATAAAAAAATATATATTAATGATAACAATACTGTTGATTGTATTAGTAATTAGAGTATTAATAATAATAATAATAATAATAATAATAATAATAATAATAATAATAACAACATGGCATAAAAAAGGAAAAATATTCTTTAAAAATATTGATTTTTTAAATGGATTCATAAATGATTTTTTTGTAAGTCTATAAACCAAGCTAGTTCATGTTATCATTATACTGTACCAGCTATTAAAAGCTATTTTCTCAACATTAGATTTTTTGTCTCCTCTCTCTCTCTCTCTCTCTCTCTCTCTCTCTCTCTCTCTCTCTCTCTCTCTCGCTCTCTGTATCTTTAGCAGGTCAGAAGAGAAAATGCGACATAGCGCTGAACCATCAACTTTGTAGGAGAAATGTGGTTGCAAACACACACACACACACATACACACACACACACATGCACAAAATATGATGAGAACTCACAGGATTGGAATGAAACAGTTGCGTCCATAAGAAAGCCGCTTGAGATTCGTCTGAAAAAATGCTTCAGTTTGCTAGGGAGCATAAAGATTGGACTTTGGAGTGATGGGAAAAGGTCATGTGGTCTGATGAGTCCAGACTGAGCCTATTCCAGAGCGATGGGTGCATGAGGGAAACACATGAAGAGATGCACCCATCATGCATAGCGGCCACTGTACGAGCCTCTGGAGACAGTGTTATGATCCGGGGTCGCTTCAGTCGCTCAGGTCGAGACTCAGCAACGTTATGTGGAAATAAAATGAAGTCAGCTGACCACCTGAATGTACTGAATCACCAGGTCATCACCATAGAGAGTTTTTCTTCTCTTTCTTCAGGGTAATGTGAGAACTAACCAGGAGTTCCTACAGTACATATGGTTGAACACAATATACGTGTGATTTTGTTTTGGGCCAGGCATTGTATAAAACTTTGGCAAAATTTTGGGTTTGGCAAAGTTTTGTTATGTTAAACAGCAGCGGATTTGTGTTACGAACTGGAATCCATATCAACTAAAACGCATCTCCTGTTATACTGAACTTCCAGTCTCACACAGTATGACTGCAGATCAAGCCCTGCTTTCTGTTTCACCCAAATGAGGATGGGTTCCCTGTTGAGTCTGGTTCCTCTAAGGCAGGGGTGTCCAAATCCAGTCCCTGGAGGGCCAGTGACCAGCACAGTTTGTAATTCACCAACAACTAAACACACCCACTGAACCTAGTAATTAACAGATTAGTTAAATCAGCTGTGTTTGAGAAGAAGAGGCACCAAACTGTGTTGGACACTGGCCCTCCAGGACTGGATTTGGACACCCCTGCTCTAAGGTTTCTTCCTACTGCCATCTCAGGGAGTTTTACTTTTCCACTGTCACTGTCGTCCTCGGCTTGTTCATCAGGGACAATCTTATCATTTTGATTCATACACATTCACATTTCATACAAACTTAAATAATTATTTTGATTGTGTAAAGCTGCTTTGCGACAATGTCGATTGTTAAAAGTGCTATACAAATACATAAATACATAAATTGTGTAAACTACTTTAAATAAACTGAAATATAAAAAATGTAATAAAAATAATAAAAAAAATTTATGTCCTGAAAAACAGGACATGTGAACAGCTTTCTTCAAGGACCTAATAATTTACTGACTGTGACTCATCACTAAATAATAATAATAATAATAATAATAATAATAATAATAATAATAATAATAATAATACAAAAAAATCTATAATTCTTTTCAAAAAGCAAATTATTTCTAGACTATGCAAAGTGTCTGCCATACAAATTCCTACAAGCACATTAATAAAATATTAATGCCTATATTGATTAATAAAAGCAGGGTATAATAAATGAAAATAGTCTTTTAAATTAAAAATCTGAACCCGACCGCGCCGTGCATGTAAAAATGAGGTATAAAACCTTTCACTTACGGTCACTGAGAGTTCCAGGTTTGAATCTCAGATCGTTCTGTAGTTCAGTATAATTCGATTTCCTCCTGAGGGAAAAAAACAAAAAAAAACATTTTTGAAAGGAAATTTGATTGATAAACACAAGCCAAGATAAGCACGCCCAGCAGGGCTCCTCCAATAACCCTCCCATCTCTGAGCGAGCTTCGGAGGGAGCCTAAACCAAACACTCTGCGTTTTTCTTTTTTCTTTCTAGATTCTGTCAGTCTACATTTCCTCTTTTATCCGATAACCTGACACGGCTTGTAAATCAAAAAGTCCAAAGTTCAAACACGGCGCCGTAAATTTCACCAATCGGGAACCACATCTGAAAAATCGCTAGCCGCTCTGCTCGCGTTTCTCAGCAAGAGACGAGCTTGCTCATTTCTTTTAGCAGCACCGCTTTGACAAAACGTTTCTCCATGAATGAATAAGCCAATCAAAAATAAACCTGAACCTCGATTCTTTGGGTTCACCAGTCCATTTTGGTGCTGGATTCTGAACCGTTAATTTATTGGGGAAATTAAAAACTCACCTCCTGTTTAATGACGCCACATATCCATCCCTGAGATTCGTTTTGTGTAATCACTGCTGCAATTAGCAAGAAAGAAAATACTTGTTAAAGTAGTAAAATGGAGAGGTGTTTAGCTAAATCTGAGCCATGCACTGTCATTAGCATCTAGGAACAATATGAAAGAGTTTCTACACATGCTGGTGGAAAAAACGGTCAGAAATATCATCTGTTCCTTAGAATATCATAGCACCAGGACTAGCACAAGGAACTGCATTATTCTATCCATCTTATTTTCATTGATATAAGGCTGATCCATCTAAGTTACTAGCTCACCTGCTGGACACGCTACTGTGGACTTCTTCCTGCTGTGTTTGTGTCTTTGTGGATATTTTCTCTGGTCTTACTCGAATGGTCCATTTAATTAATCTGAATTGTAATTCTATTTATTGCAAATTTTACAAGCTTTATAGAAAGCTTGATTTAGACTTTATGAACAAGCAGGAAGCTATTGATTAGTGGATATTTTATTGGGATCTCACTCACTCACTCACTCACTCATCATCTATACCGCTTAATCCTGTATTCAGGGTCGCGGGGGGCCTGGAGCCTATCCCAGGAGACTTAGGGCACATGGCAGGGTACACCCTGGACAGGGTGCCAATCCATCGCAGGGCACACACACATACACACACTCACACACTCATTCACACACTACGGGCAATTTGGGAACGCCAATTAACCTAACCGACATGTCTTTGGACTGTGGGAGGAAACCGGAGTACCCGGAGGAAACCCAGCAAGCACGGAGAGAACATGCAAACTCCATGGACACAGAGACGGGACTCGAGTCTGGAACCCTCGAACCCGGACACTGGAGGTGCAAGGCGACAGTGCTAACCACTACACGACCATGCCGCCTACTAGGGATCTAAAATGCAAAAAAAAAAAGACTTTTTAGTCATTTTCGACATACAGAAGGGTCTCTATTG
Source organism: Clarias fuscus (assembly GCA_030347435.1). NCBI lineage: Eukaryota > Metazoa > Chordata > Actinopteri > Siluriformes > Clariidae > Clarias > Clarias fuscus. The sequence goes on along the minus strand of CM059216.1, from coordinate 3,628,491 downwards.
GGAAAGAGTGGGAAATATATATATATATATATATATATATATATATATATATATATATATATATATATATGAGAAGTTCATATGAGGTCACTTAACACTAGTGCATTTGTATGAAGAGTGAAATAAAATTAAAAAACACATTGAGGGAGGTACAAAAACGAAAATCATCATCATCCGAGGGATATTTCAGCTGGAGCATTAAAAGACACATCGAGAAGTCCTTTAAGATTACTGTGAATTTGAATAATACAAACATACACCGGGATTGAATTCTAGTTAACTTCTAAATTGTGTTACAGAGCGAGAGAGAAAATTAAATCTTAAATATTAACACATATTTAGAATAAGTCTAAGTTGTGCACATACTAAACATTTTCTTGGTGCACCATTCAAATTGCTAAAATAACATCCATCTACAGTACTGTACTTCATGACCCAAATGCTCAGACATGTGTTTAAATGACTTCTAGACCACTGCATTTAAACCCAAGCCCTTGCCAACAAGCCTGGAATTCCGGAAAAGGACATGAGCAAGAAAAACAGTGTGTTTATTTCTGTTGAAGTTAAAAGATGATCTATGAATAACTTGATGGCAAGCATTGAAATAAATATCTAATAGAGTATTGTATATTACAACAACTCTATATTATATTGTTTTCTGAACATTCCTGCTGGAAATGATCAGATCTATTCATCAAATTTGGTTTATTTGCATAACATCACGCTTTGTTTTAGTTTGCTGCTTTGTCACCTGACGTGTTGATCCAAGATAAATTGTCATGTTTACGTTGCTATTTATGTCTCCGTTTATCCAGCTTATGTGTGTGGTTGCTGTTCTTTTCAGATATTTTACCCTGCTTCATTGTTATTTCAATTAAAGTCGGTTGCATTGGTTTGTACCTCACTCATAATTCATTTCCATAAAGTCGCCTGCCAAAAAAATAGATCTATTTATTTATTTATTTATTTATTTATTTATTTTTAATAAAACCACCACACTGAAAGTGCTTTGTGTAGCTTTAACATACAGTATTACTCTTACTTTTACTTTTACTAAATTCAGTTGAGTTTGTAAACGCCTATAATATTATAGAACGAGTTTAACGCGAGCATACAAATGTCACACCATTCTTTATTTTTTGTTCAAGTTACAGTATATATTTTCCTTGAAGGAACGTTCTACCCTTAATAGTCTTTAGTGTACTCTAGGTAGATCGTAACTCAAACACTTACATGCAGTACAGTACTGTGCAAAAGTCACAGATGCAAGTTCATACTGTACTATCTTCGAAAGTTCGTAACTCGAATGTTCCTATGCAGGAGATGTTCTGTATTGCTGATGCTGAATGCTGAGCGAGGAAACGAGGTCGCTGCTGAGACTGTTACATGAACTAATGATTTTTAAATTGTAACTTTTGGTGCTGTGCAGTCTGTCACATATTTTTCATTACTTTCAAGACTTTTGCACAGTACTGTATCAGTGCTGAACTTTCTGTACGTCATGCATGCATGAAACACCAAGTTAGAAAACAAGAAATGGAAAGTTAAAAAAAAAAAAAAAAAAACAGCTCAATTTACTGAAACTCTTAAATGGTCAGAATTTAGGAGTTCAGGTCACAATTTGGGCTTGTGTCAGCAGTCCAGCCTGGTCGAGGTGGTGTAACGGCATGGAGAATGTATCTAAAATCTGTATCATAAAATGCTGGAGGGGTCCAATATTCATTGTCCCTGCAGTGCTTTCAGTTTTAAAATGACATGTTGTGCTGAGAAATGCCTGTTTAATAGAGAGGACTCTATTAATCTTTATAAGACTTCAGCGCTTACTGTATAAGTACAGAGGTGACACTGAACTTGCTTGTGCAAAGATTAGCTATGCAAGCGCTTTTAGTCGAATGCAAAAGGAATTAAAGCTTAATTTCCGGACGAGACGAGCAATAAATAATGATGGGTAATGAACTGTTGCCCTTGTTTTGTTTTCTGTGCAGTAACCGAGTATACAGTGTAGCCTTGTCTGTTTAGAGATATATTCAAAAACTCAAGGTCATATTCCTTTTTTACATTGTGTGTCTATAAATCTTTGATTTGAATGTGCAGACTTTATGAATAGTAATAGTTTTTTTTTTCTTCATGTGGTCTTTCATGTTCAGTAACCACCTTGACAGGAAAAGGTGACTCAAAATCAAAATCATTTCTCCAGGAGCTCAACAACAAAATTTGACAGTTAATTCCAAAGCAGTATAAGTGCAAAAGTAGTAATAAACACCAGGTGCATTTTTTTCCCCTGAAAGGAAAGTAATAAACAGCTTGCCTAACAAATTAATCTTACGTTCACTAATTTTGCCCACAGTTTGCTGTTCACTGTGCAACAATGCTAATAATAACATCAGCGCTCATATACATGGTGTACCATCAGGAGGCATGGATCACACAGGGAAAACATCCATCCATATTAACTCCAAGCAGCTCTTCATTCGTCCCCCCTCGGAGGAGGGGACTTTTAACAAACACCAAATCCATTTGCATGGCCTCCATTTCCAGCCCTATGAGAGCTTTAATTTGCTGCACGATGGAAAAGGATCGTGAAGCGCTTCATGAGTGGCACTCGGAATTGCCTGTTCATGTTGGAAAGCTGAGTCAAATGGATGTTCAACACACGAATCTGTTCCTGCTCTCATTTTCAGGCGCTCAGATTTGCCAAGATCCAAAATAACTAGGATGAAAGCCCTTAGACAGAACGTCCATGAGATTTATATACTGTATAAGGGAAATGTAAAATTACTTTTTCACTCTTAAATGATAAAAAAAAAAGAAGAAAAACTTGATTAATTAGCAGTTTGAGGTAATGTTTAATTTCTCTATATTAATATAATAGTGTATTTTTCAAATCCCTATTACACAATAATTATGTTTGCAAATTGTACAAATTATTCATTTTCATTTGAATGTGAAATACACAATTAATTTGAATTAATTAATGTCATTTTTGCTATTTATTTATTTATTTACACATTTTCTTTTCCCCTTCATTTTAATTATGCTTTATATTTCCTAATTGAAACTTGCTTTTTTTCACAAAAATAATCTATTTTCACATCATTGTATATGCAGTTTATAAAATAATATTTTAACCCTAAATTATTTCTTTTTCCATGTGATTTTACACACAATTTATAAAAAAAAAAAAAAAAACATTATTATTGGTTGCATATTTGGAATTTTTTATTTGTATTTTTTTTTACTCTATTTAGTTTGTTTTTGTGATTTCCACAAAAAAAAGTATCTACTGTATGTCTTATACATATGTACTGTATGTCTTTTAAGCAAAATATGCTTTTTAGATCTTTTTATACAATAATCTTTTTTTTTAACAAATGATTAATTTTCAATTGTAATATAAAATAAAAATACATACATATAAATATATAAATACTGAATAATTAAAATAATTCATTATTTGCATATTAAATTTATTTATTCATTTGTTTGTTTGTTTGTTTGTTTGTTTGTTTTCTGCTATGTGATTTCACACATGTTTCTTTCATATTCAGTTTGGTGCATTGTACATTTACATTTAATTTCTACAGATAATATATTTCAATTATAAAAGTAACAATGATCTATTTTTTCATTTTATTCCTAATTTTTTACAAACAAATTTTTTGTTTCATTTTCATTTATTACTTCATCGTTTTTGTACACTCTACATTGATTTCCATGCATCATTTTCGATGCAATTTCAGGGCATAACCTACAGAAACACATTTTCTCATGTTGCTCGCATCATCACAGATCATGAAAAATGTATAGTTTATGGTACAGTATTTCCTTACATATTGCTTACCAGAGCAACTTTAGGGCTTATTTAATTCTAAAGTTGACAGATGCACTACCTGCTAGTGAACATTTCTCTTTCTCTCTAGCGCAGTATGCTGGTTTCTGTTTTAATCCTATGCTACATGTGTATGTGCCTCAGCACAGCATGTTCAGGGCCCTTACAGTCACGGCGAAATGCCGTCCTCGTATTCTTTGACCTCACAAGCGAGTAATTATGTTGATGCAGCATTTTTGCTTACACGTAATGCATACAATTATTTTCATCTGAGTGAGATATGGATAAGTGTACACCACTTCTCCCTTTCTCTCTCTCTCTCTCTCTCCCAATTCAAACACGCACATACATGCACACAGTGAGCCTGCGGGGACTATCAGTGTATCAGCAGAGCTGCTTAACCGAGCCCGGTGCTGATCTATTCGACATGTGTGTTTCCATGCAGAATATTTCATTAACACTAAAAAGTATTTACTTCTGGTAATAACCGTGTTGCACAATATTTTAACCATATAAAATTCCGTTCTAGTCAGCAGTTGAAAAAATCAGTAGTGAAAGTGTTCGGACTGGTAGTTATTTTAGATATCTTATTTGACTTTATTTTTTAATAGATTCTTGATGAACAAAGAGTTTCCCTTTTCATTTGCTGCATTTTCTTACGAGTCATAATCATAGTTTCACAGTTATGGTCCACACCTTAATGCCATAAAAGTACAGTCGTGGCCAAAAGTTTTGAGAATGACACAAATATTAGTTTTCACAAAGTTTGCTGCTACACTGCTTTTAGATCTTTGTTTCAGTTGTTTCTGTGATGTACTGAAATATAATTATAAGCACCTCATACGTTTCAAAGGCTTTTATCGACAATTACATGACATTTATGCAAAGAGTCAGTATTTGCAGTGTTGGCCCTTCTTTTTTAGGACCTCTGCAATTCGACTTCTGGCCCAAATCCTGACTGATAGCAACCCATTCTTTCATAATCACTTCTTGGAGTTTGTCAGAATTAGTGGGTTTGTGTTTGTCCACCCGCCTCTTGAGGATTGACTACAAATTCTCAATTGGATTAAGATCTGGGGAGTTTCCAGGCCATGGACCCAAAATTTCAACGTTTTGGTCCCCGAGCCACTTATTTATCACTTTTGCCTTATGGCACGGTGCTCCATCGTGCTGGAAAATGCATTGTTCTTCACCAAACTGTTGTTGGATTGTTGGAAGAAGTTGCTTTTGGAGGGTGTTTTGGTACCATTCTTTATTCATGGCTGTGTTTTTGGGCAAAATTGTGAGTGAGCCCACTCCCTTGGATGAGAAGCAACCCCACACATGAATGGTCTCAGGCTGCTTTACTGTTGTCATGACACAGGACTGATGGTAGCGCTTACCTTTTCTTCTCCGGACGAGCCTTTTTCCAGATGCCCCAAACAATCGGAAAGATGCTTCATCCGAGAACATGACTTTGCCCCAGTCCTCAGCAGTCCATTCGCCTTACTTTTGGCAGAAGATCAATCTGTCCCTGATGTTTTTTTTTTGGAGAGAAGTGGCTTCTTTGCTGCCCTTCTTGACACCAGGCCATCTTCCAAAAGTCTTCGCCTCACTGTGCGTGCAGATGCGCTCACACCTGAGCTCTGCACTGGAATCCTCTTTAGGAGACGATCCTGGCGCTTGCTGGACTTTCTTGGACGCCCTGAAGCCTTCTTAACAAGAATTGAACCTCTTTCCTTGAAGTTCTTGATGATCCTATAAATTGTTGATTTAGGTGTAATCTTAGTAGCCACAATATCCTTGCCTGTGAAGCCATTTTTATGCAACACAATGATGGCTGCACGTGTTTCTTTGCAGGTCACCATGGTTAACAATGAAAGAACAATGGTTTCAAGCATCACCCTCCTTTTAACATGTCAAGTCTGCCATTCTAACCCAATCAGCCTGACATAATGATCTCCAGCCTTGTGCTCGTCAACATTCTCACCTGAGTTAACAAGACGATTACTGAAATGATCTCAGCAGGTCCTTTAATGACAGCAATGAAATGCAGTGGAAAGTTTTTTTTTTTTTTCGGGATTAAGTTAATTTTCATGGCAAAGAAGGACTATGCAATTCATCTGATCACTCTTCACAACATTCTGGAGTATATGCAAATCGCTATTATAAAAACTTAAGCAGCAACATTTTAAAATTCCAATATTTATGTAATTCTCAAAACTTTTGGCCACGACTGTAATTTATGTATTTATTTCTGAACACATCAACCTAATGCACTGTATACATTGGTTTAATATTCAATCTGCGCTGTGCATCATTTGATTTTATTCATTTCATGTATTTATTTTAAAGCTATGTGCATTAATTAGCATGTACAGATTAATTAGCATGCACCAATGAAACAAACAAAAAAAACTGTTATATAATATAATAATATCTGGAAAAAAAAAAGTGTGAGTTGACAAGCCAGAATGCATTAGGATGCAGTTGGTTAATATACTAGATCATGATTAGATGTTTATTTCAATCCTGTGATGAGATTTTGGGTGAATGAAGGGGTAAAGCGATTGACATTTACAGAAGACAGCATCTGTATGTGGGAACGGTAAACACAATTATTCATGAACATTATTCAGGAACTAGGCTAGGAGTTATTGCCACATCCCCAGGCATTCCAAACTTTGCTCCAAACCACAGCATTTCAGATATAAAGCAGGCAGTCCGGTCATGGCTCCGTCATGCTGAGAAAACTTTCTACCTTGATGGTGTCCAAGCAATAGTGAAACACTGGGATAAGTGCATTAGTGTAGTAGGAGATTATATAGACAAATAAATTGATTTGAAAATACTCTCAAGTATTGAGAGTAACTCAACTGTGTTCTGTTATTTTAACTCACATTTGATTCTAATATTCTATATTTCCCTTTGTTGAATCTTTTTTTTTATGCTTTTTTTCTTGCATTATGTAAAACTTAACAGCAAAGAAAAGAGCAGGTGAGACTAAAACATTGACTTGACGCTAACTCCCATTGGGAATCTATACTAAAATGATAAATATTTTCAGTACTGAGTTGGAATAGTATTTTTTGAGCACAAAAGTTTGTGGTTACATAAGGACATTTTTTTTTTCCATTTCTCAAGAAAATAACAAAAATATATATATTTAAGGTTCCCATGCTAGCAAAATCTGGGCAGTGCGCTGGTACGTCCACGTCCCTGGTGGTCTAGCTACTGAGTTTCTATTCTATCCATCCTGATCTGAGTGCAAAGAAATTGTAAAGTCATCCTCATCAGTTATAACTTGTTTATACAAATTCAATTTTAAACCTCTATCAGAATCAAAATTGGGGATATTGAGGCACTTCTTAAACTGTAGAAGCAGCTGTGCAAATACATGTGGTTTTAACTACACTTATCTGATAGGCAATATATCACAAAGTTCGTGAACAAAGTAATATAACATGCTGTATATTCTAAAGTTTGATCAAAACAACCGATTCAACAGGCATTCTGTAAAATAAACACTTCCACACAGCACTGTTTTCACCCGCACGCGGTCAATCGATATTACAGCGATTATCGATTCCACAGAGGTCCAGCGCATTTTTCTGACCCGCGTGGCACCTTCCGGGGAGAAATTTGCTTATGCCTAATTAATTAGCTAAGCACTTGAACTCTCTCATCGAGATCTTTGAAGTTTCGAGTCAGCAGGAGTGTCTAGCTGATAAATTATTCATCTGCTTCAGAAAAGTATGCTAGTTTCCATGACAAAACGCTCCATCGAACAACAAGCAGAAAACCTAATACCGATTTAGATAACAAATTTGATTTGAAAACTGCTGCTGCAAGAATTTATCACCTCAGGTTGTTAGTCACAAGCGCAAGATACAAAATAAATACAAGTTATAAGTTATAGGCAATGGATATGAAAAACAGCTTGAGGAACAAGAAAACATGCACACTTCTAACTTCGGAGTTACATTACTCAATAAAAAAAAAAAAGATTTGTTGAAAAAAAATTTGCTGACTCGTTTAAGGTTACTGTATGTTCCTTGAAACATACAGTAATCAGATTAGTAATCAGATGAATTTGAGCAACTGCAGTACCTTTAAATTAATTGCATAAAGATAATAATTGCAATATAGACATGTGTAATTATTTCATTTAAAAATGCTGCAATTTAGTACAGGCAACTTACACAATGTTTTGACAATGTTTGTTTATTTTTATAGTGATAAATAAATATTGGAAAACATCCTTTTAATGAGATCATTTAGTAGTTTTTATTTTTAAAAAAGGCATTTCAGTCATACATATTAACCGCTGTAAACAGGTGTAATTTAATAGTTACATATCTCAGTTTAAATCGCAAGTGCAATATGTGAAACAAAAATCTCAAGGTGACTCTTTTTGTTTGTTTGTTTGTTTATCAAATAAGTTTATTAAACTTATAGATTATTAAGGGACAATTCTTGATCACAAGTTGTGTTTTTATTTGCTTTAAATATATTTTTTTTTATATATAATTACATAAATACTTTTTAAAGTAGTTCATGTTTACTGCTTTTATGCCTAATTGACTTTGTCCTAAGTTTGCCCCATGTTTTACATTTGGTTTAATTAACAAATATTATTTACTACATTAACATTGAAGCATATATGAAAAATATGGTACATACACCTGCATTGACTGATGTGTATTCAAATCACAGCTATAATAATAATAATAATAATAATAATTTTAAAAAATCCATGTTTATTGAAAAAAAACGTAATTTAAAAAATTGGAAGCTTCTTGAACTCTCGTCTCAAGGTGTTAATATTAAAAGTAAAATGAAAGCATTTTCAGGCTGGGATCTGGATTTTACCAGTTAACATCCACAAACACATTCATTACAGTGGCATGTTGCTTGCTGTGGGATTGATTTTAATCAATGAAGGTATGAACACTGAATAATGCAGGTGCTAATCATCTGCCAATCTCCAAAAAGGGAAACAAAAACTTGAAATTCCTAATAAGAAATTCCTCGAAATCAGCAAGGCTTCTCATGAAATCAACATTAAACTAAACAGAACTTCTTTACTTTTAACTGAGTTATAGTGTTTATACTATTTGATTTGCTAGCAAAAGAACTATAGTTTGATGGCACAGGGGCAAAAAAAAAAAAAGTAATGTAAGGTTCAACTATCTTCCAAATTAAGTTACACTCAGCATCGCAAAAACTTTAGCTAATATTGACGACGTCACTTGGACTGGAACAGTGACATTCAAAGCTAAGCTTATTATATAGTACATGGTAACTGCAATTACTTTAATGTATTTGTTATTTGCCAGTTAGCGGGCATTAAAATGTTCTCAGAAGATTTACATTGCATTATGAAAGAAAGCATTTTAAAATAATTTTTAGTTCAAACATTTCAATATACAAACTTTCCTACAGATATCTGAATTTCGGTGCATACTTCCTTTTTTAACTTCCAAGACTAAAAAATATTAGCCTTTATTAACGATAATAAAATATAGACGGTTAATTATTAAATAAGTGTAGTGTAATTCTAGACATTTTACTTTTGTAACAATGGGTCTAACATTCGAGACCTTTGAGCTGGCGGGTTTTCTATTCACAAGATCCGACAAGCTTTCTATTCATAAGATCGGACAAGCATCATACATTTTGTATGACATGCAATAGTGCATTTTGTGCTAGTTTTTAGGGCCATAGGGCACATTTTTTCTTTACTTTCTCAATCTTTTCACTGACAGACGATTTTAGATCGAAGTTGACATCATTTACACAATAACTTCAATATCAACTGCACCATCCAATTAAACATGAAATGCTTAGACGCATAATATCCAGGTACCGTCATGATCCGGGCGAAGCCCTGGCATGCAAGGAAATCTTTTCAGGAAAAGTCTTGTGATGATGATATAACGTAAGTGAAAAGTTTGTGAGCCATATTTGTGACTTTATATGACTTCAGCATCCTCAAACAGTTCCCAACATCCTAGAGCTGAGGCCACAATTAAATACGGTAATCAGTGTGATTTGAATGAGGGTCAGTGAAACAGCAAGCGGTCAATCGTGTGACTTATCGAACCCATTAGTTACATCTGATTCTAATATCAAATCTTGACTTTTCTCACGGAAGAGTGGCAAATTCCTTCCCTCCACTCGTTGATGGGGGAAAGGTTTTGCCCTTTGTCCCGTTCACGTTCCCGAAACTATTCCAACAGGCTTTCAGGGCTGTTTGTTAAGCTGTGCGGTTAATGCATTATTCACCACTTCTGTCCAAATTTTCGAACGATGCCAAGGTTAGATCACTCATTAGCCATTCGTCATGCGGTGCTGCTGGGGTTCCAAATGCTAACCTGATTTTTCGCTCTTTGGTCAGCAGAATAAATTTGTTAATACACCTGGATAAATAATTGACTATTAAAGAAAAAGAAGAAGAAGAAGAAGAAGAAGAAGAAGGAAAAAAAAGCAAAGGTTGTGCCATTATTATATATTCAATGTAATGTACATGCGAGCAGAATTTTTCCACATAAATGATCTCTCATACAGACGGAAAAGCAGCAGTTTCAGTTAAACACAAGTGATTTGAAATTATTAGACTGCTTTGGATTGATTTGACGTCAACTCGTTTGCTGCCTGCCAATAATCTCTGACGTCCTCCCCCGTGTCTGTCAATCATCCAGGCAAATTCTACACCAGAGCTACCATTCCTAACGCACTCAGTATCAGGGTAATGGCTTCTCGGGGCTACCTCGGAGTGCTTTCATATCGACACTCGTGAAAACTGCACCGAAAGTTGCACACTGTTCCACTTTTTATAATGCGACCACCACACATGTAGGATAATAAACACATCTCAGATAAACCTTTTCCACTTACTGTACAGCAGCATGCTTCTTTGATGAATAATCACTTTCATACTTAGAATCTGAGGAAGACAAAAATCTGATCTGATGCCTAACCAAGCCCAATAAAATTTAACATTAAAATCATTTACAGTGTTGTTAATAGATTGAAAAACATCTCCTACCATATCATATATTTAGCAAAATTGCTAACTAATTTTCTGCACATTTTGGAAACTTAATGGTTTTGATTAACATAGAGTCAAAAATGAAAACAATAAATCATGCTATATATGAAGAACACTTGAGAATACAAATCGTTAATGTTAATGTTCTCAGAAGAGGAAAATCATTATGAAGTTGTCTTGTCGCTAAGCAACAAGCTAGTCAGCATCAGACATGTGATATTTGTGGTTAAGTAGGATGATTAGCATTTTTTTTCCCAAGCATCTATGGTGCTTCAGGGTCAGTGGTCCAGCTCTATGAGGGACCAGTCCATCTATCCGTCCTCTGTAGTCCAACCAGGGAACATGGAGGCCAGTGGTGACCATTGTTTTTATTTCCATTTATACAACCGTGGTAGGACCTCCGGTCAACATTCACACGCTACGGGTAATTTGGAAATGCAGATTAGACCGAGGAAAACCACCAAGCACATGGAGAACGTGCAAACTCCATGCACACGGTCACCAAGGTGGGATTTGAACCTGTGACCCTGGATGTGTGAGGCCACAGTGCTAACCATTAAGCCACCGTGCTGCCATGAGCAACCATTAAACCGAAGAAACAGACACCAAGTAGATCCTTCATTATTTTATCTAAAAAAAAATATATATATATATATACATAAGGCTAAAAATGAAAATGATGACTTCAGTAGCTGAAACTAGACTGAACATGCATTGTCTGATCCAAGAAGGTATGACACAAAAAGACAGGAGACGATAGCAGTTACGAAGAGTTAAGACGAGTAACTTTTTAATGTAAATAGTTTAGGTGCGCCTTTGTCATTACGGGTCATAACCTTCATTTGTTTCCACTGCATTTTACTCCATCTTTTTCATCATGGATGCTCTGAAGCATCGACTTTACTTTTACAAAAGTCATCTTCCTGCAGGGTTTGCATGATGAACCTAAATACCACATCAAAAGTGTAACCTGTAATTTAGAAGATGTGAAGGCAAATCGTATCCTTTGCCAGGACAAAACATTGGGAAATGTACATTTATTAAATGCACTACAAAGGAAATTGTAATTTAATGTGGCATATACTCATATAATTCAAATATAGGGTATGAAATTCCATTTTCTTTCACAGCCATCATTGCCGTCAGATGAGACCTAGTTAACCCTGCTATAGGTTTCCTTTATGTACAAAAACTCTCGTATGAATAGCCAGGCAGAGGCGTAGCAATAATGCATTCAGCCAGATATTCGTCCTTTTATATATATATATATATATATATATATATATATATATATATATATATATATATATTTTTTTTTTTTTTCTTCTAAACAACACCACTCCAGCCTATATCCAATTTCTATACAATTTTTATCCTACTTACTTGCACTGTAATTTTCTTCAAGATTCGTACGACATTCCTGCATGAACGGTTTTTTTTTTTTTTTTTTTTTTTTTCAAATATCTATGGCTTCTTAAGTTGCATCATGCGTAGCTGTGAAGGAGTCTGCATTCTCAATCGATCCTGGCAGCATTACCAACAACAGGATTTTTCTTTTGATTTTGATTGGAATTCTTGTATTCTATATCTTTAAATCATCCGCTTGAATAGATACAGCAAAGTATTTCTTTTTGCCTGTAACTACAAATATTCAGTAAAACTGATGATATTTCAGTTTATGTAAAGTACATTATAAAACTGTTTCATAATCTAAACAAGAAAAAAAAATGTACTAATAACTAGGACCTGGTACTAGGATTAATAACTAGGACTGTTGAAATAACCTCAATTCTTTATGGCATGGATTCTAATAAATGTTTTAACAGAAACATTCCTTTCATATGCTGGTCCATGGAAACATGATTGCTTCATGCAATACGTGCCAAGTTTTCAAGGTCCGCTTTTGTGCTGTGAATCCCTCAGTCTATGACACTGCAGTGGTGTTGTGTTACATTCTGATAAACTAAAACCAGTATGTACAGTATGTATATTTTCCACTGACCTCTCAGCAACAAGGTATTTATGTCCACAAAACTAATCCTAACCCTAACCCTAACCCCCCTAGACCTTAATCCCCAACTCTAACCCTAACCCCTAATCGCAAACGTACACAAAAATTAAATTTAACCCCAACCCTAACCATTACCTTAACCCCTAAGCCTCACCCCTAACCCTAATGTTCGACCTTACCCCTAACCCATAGCATAACCAAAACTATAAACACTTCTTATAACACTGAGGTCAATACCTACAGTTGGCATGCTGGTGGTAGCATAATGGTCATGACAATGTAAATACCAACATAAAGATCTACTTTTCAAACATAAAATGATCTTTCTTTCAATACTGCCTCTTCCATGTGCTCAGAAACCAAAAGAATTAAAAATAAATCTTATTACAGTACTTGTATCACTTTGTATTCAATATAATGACCTCCTTTTGATATACTCCTGAGCAATGTACTGTAATCGCTGTCTTTAAAAAAGGGCTATTTGCTCATATATAAGAAATGTTTCAGCATTTTTATGACTTGGAGTCAGTTGCATTTTTCATCCACATATCAACCCTTGTGATTCTGTCTCTTCCAAACCACAAGATATTATAAAACTCAACACAGGATGTAGCATGACAGCTTCAACCATTCACCTTATCTGACGCCCAGTACTGGGAGAGAATTGCTTTTACACATGGTGCGGCCTCAGCCCCAAGCATGAAACTTTTTTCCGAGCGGTTACTTTGTTTTTGACCCTCGAATACAAACTCGAATACAGGTTACGTGGAAACAATGTGATTCTTCAGTGCGAATTATGCACTCGAAAGCTCACCAGAAAAGTTTGATTTTATTGAATAATTTCCATGAGGATTAGTGTCATCTGAAATGCCAGATCATTCATTATTCCAGGTTTACCGATGAATGAATTGGAGGGAAGAGGAAGTCTCAGGCTCTCCAAATAAATCGAACGATCTTCATCATTTTGTCAAGCTCTAAAAGAGCTCATCCTTCCTGGACCGCTTTAACCCAGGCTGCAATGATTGGTAGCTTCATGTAACCTCTCCTGAACCCTTCTAAGAGTTTATTTATTTATTTATTTATTTATTTATTTACCATTTATTTGTATAATCAATAGCCTTTTTCCTATTCTTCATGACAACCGGATCGTCGTAATCCGATACCATCATGATGTGCTGTCACTCTACTACGTCTGGCCTGGACTCATCTTGAACGTCTAAACGCTATGTTCTCATAACTCTGACATCTGTAAGTGTCGGAAACAATCCAACATCCCGCGTGAACTTTTTATTTCCGACTATGACTTTAAAACCTGGTGTTGTCCAGATGATGAATTGCAGACGTGGTTACGAGTCCTGGCTCCGCTTGAGCCTCGTTCTTTGTAATATCTCGTGGCATTTGTTCTGTTTACTCTTTAGGGATTTGGAGTTCTGGAGAGGCTGGAAAGCGAATAAAAAATTATAATTGAATATTCACAGAAATCGGAGCTTTTCCTGCCAGGAACCATGCTTGTGCTCACAGACAGACCGTGCCATTAAACAGTGCCGACAATAAATACGGAAATGGTTTGAGGTGATATTTCAGCCTTCAATAGAACACTGGGTTAGTAAACCTCATTAGCTTTATATTAATGCCATCATTATGACCGGGCCATTTTTAGTGCCATGTTATAAAACAAGCCATATGTGTGGTGGTCGATGTCGATGTCGCTGGGGCTGAATTCTACTGAAATCTGGAAGAGGCAAAAATGCTAAAAAAAAAAAAAAAAAACTAAACAGGCAAAGGTACGGCTCAAATATGTTTAACAAAAATGGCATTTGGATGATTTTCAAAAACTAGCAATGACTGGAATTGATGATTTTATTGTGAAGATATTGCTTGTGTGTGATTTTTTTTTTTTTTTTTTTCACAGAGTGAATGTCAAGATCTAATAAATGGACAGATTTGGTAATCAGAGACCAGCTGTCCAAATGTCTCTGAATGAAATTGTTGGAAATGTACCTTTATTGCTAACATGCTGCTTCTGGTTGATACGTTGTTCAGGAAAAGCTGCTCATAGGAAATTTTACTATAGTCAACTATAGTACATGTATATAATATACAATAATGTACCATAGTATTACCTCAGATATGACCATGGTAGGCATCATAGAACTTTGTAGCATACCAGGGTAAGTACTGTACTATGGCACTCCACTAGGTACCATGGCAGTAGTAGCCACCATGGTGTGTACTAATGTATCTTGGTGAATACCATGGTACATACTGTTGCACATTAGTTGGTAGCATGGGAGTACTATGTTGTGTATGTTTGGTGAATTACTACTACTGGTTTGGCAAAGTACAGGCAATACCTTATTTTTAGGTGCATCCATTCGCATTAACCTTTGCAGAGAATCTTTACAGGTAAAATTACATTCCAGCGGTTACTATAAATAGTTCCGTTATGGTAGATAAACCTGTATAATATATTTATGTTAGGATCCCAGTTCATGTAATCTAGGAGCATGATATAGTGCATGGTAGAACAATGCACCATAGTATACTGTAGTACATGTACCATTGTGCCAAAGTATGTATTTTACCATGTTAGAACCATGTAACATAGCGTGATAAATGTACTGTATCATCAAATAAGTACCATACCGCGCTGTCAAAAATACCATAGTACTACGTATATACTATGGTGTACTTTAGGTATTATCAAATTACAGTACCATGGTACTGTACCTACACCACAGAAAAATTCTATATGGGTTTAGTTCTCAAAAGTCTGTATTTATGTGGTAGAGTTTTTTACCGCATGAAGAGCGAAAGCAAGGAGAAGTTGGTAACTTAAGTTCAAAAGACACCTTAGTGTTTACACGTAGAACATTTGTCGCATTCGCCCATGTCATGTATGCATTAAGTCAAAGTTCTACGCTTGCCATTTAAATTATGCAGATTGTGTAACTTGGGTCTCGATACAGTGTCGTTATTCAATATCTAGAACATTGCCTTTACACACAATCACTTTTCTATCAGGCATAGAAAATGCAGATTGAATAAGAAAACCGTGTCACTTTTTTTTTTTTTCAGCTTCATTCAACATAACAGTACGTCCAAAAGTTTTATGTACAAACTCTAAGTTTTGAGGCTTAACTTTATTTTATCCGCTGCCCCGTGATTCAGTGTAATATTGTCTCTGTGGGCGATCAATCAGCGGTTGATATTTTAAAGTTCAACAGCACTTGGCACGTTGCTTACAGTATTATTATATAAGATTTAATATAAACTATTTAAAGCGACAGCTTTTTATACGGTCTAAATTTATGAACACGTCATGAACATTTGCCACTTGAACTGAAAAGAAATCAGGTTTTAACAAAAAATTCAAACATGTCCTGAAATTTCTATTCACAAAAACGAATATATAAAATATTAGATTAAAATGATTGGATGCTAGAACTTGCTATTCTAACATTCATAACATACTGTATATACAGTATATTAAACATATTATTTTAAAAGCTAATTTAAAAAAAACAAACAGAGAACCAAACAAGAACTCTTCATCAGTGATTAATTTTGCAACCACGTACAGTACAGTATGAGGCTCCTTCTGACATTTACCTTCAGGAGATAAAATTAGAAAGACTGGCATTGGTGATACTAGTTTTCCATCATAAATAGTCACATTATTACTCATTATATGACTGAAAATCTAAATGTATTGTAACCGCTGCACAGTAAAAGCTTTTACGGCTGCCCAAATGTAATGAAAAAAATGAAAAAAAAACGAAAAAACAGCAACTGATTTATTTTCAGCAGCAACCCATTTATAGTGTGAATATTTAAGAGTTTTGGTTCATGAAGGCGTCCTCAAAACTTACAACACAACCAAGAGCTAAAGAAGGCTAGGTTAATGGTTAGCCGCTGACCTTTCCATAATTAGCTTTTAAGAAGTACTTCGGTTTCCACCCACAGTCCAAACACATGCAGATTAGGCTGATTGGCGTTCCCAAATTGCCTGTAGTGTGTAAATGTTGACCAGAGGTCCTACCACGTCCGTAAACAAAATGGGAATAAATGCAATGGACATCACTGGCCTCAACGGTCCTTAGTTGGACTACAGAGGCTCCTAGATGAATGGATGGAAAGGGCAGTACAAGCTGTAGTATAGTTGACAAGAGTAGCCTCAGAGAGTTTTAAAATAATAATACTTTCAGCTTTAGGATCCACTAAGGAAACCATTTATGCAAAGAAAAAAAAAATGAAATAATAATGCAAAAAATGTCTAAAATGGTCTGAGCTTGAAGGGCTACCTACATACCTAATTAACTTACTAACATGGACATAGAAGATAAACTTAAAAAAAAAAAAAAACGTCAATAAATAACGTGCATCACGTAACGTAAATAAACTTCCTGCTTCACTCAGGAAAAAAAAAAAAAAAAAATACAAATAAAATGGCGCCCCCTGGATGGAGTCCAGCGCTGAAGCATTTTTTTCCCCCCAGAACTAATCTAATCTAATTATGAATCTGACGAGTGGGATTTGTGTAAAAAAAAAAAAAAAAAATTATAATTAAAGAAGATAATTGAGAGAGGATGCATTATATTCAGGGAGAGAAAAAAAAATATCTGGGTATTGATGGTTTTCTGGAATTCATGCATTTATTTTCAGTAATTGCTTTATCTTTCAGTCATTCAGTCCATGAACCCTGGATGGGATGGACATCACCCAATCAGACCAATTTCTGCGCTAGCTTTCCTTACATCAAATGTTTAAATGTTTAAATTTAAATGTAGGGAACGGGCCGGGACCTGTAATGTTGGTGGAAGTCCCATTTTAATATTCACAAAATCTGGATTTCTGAAAGGCCATATATAGGTAAAATATACATATCTCTGTGCCTTAATCTGTCTGTGTGTGTGTGTGTGTGTGTGTGTGTGTGTGTGCGATATGTGTAATATAATAACTAAATTAACCCAAGTTATCATTTATGCTTAAAACTGCATATTTATGCTTTCAAATCCTAGAATCCTAGAGAGAGATTTTAGTTTTCAGAACTTCTTCTAAAAGAAAATGGCGAATATTTGTTCATCTTGTGAAGGATTTGCCTGGGCCACCACACACTGACACTGACGCCCCGTCGGACAAACGGCACACTGGTACACATTCAAACCAGATAAATGCGCGTTCTGCAAGAACCTCCGGGTTTTAAAAAGGCGAGGAATGTCTCCGAAGCTTTTCAAAAGAATTGGGAATGAGCGGTGTAAAATCCGATGCTGTATGAAGCCCTGAATAAAGTATTAAGTGTTTACCTGGAACCAGAAGGGGCTTGCTTTGGCCTTCAAGGCCTCGGTGCGAGACAGCACATAAGTGAGGTTATGTTCCATCGGCAGATGTTAATAACATCCAGCGGTGTATGTGTGTCTTGCGGGCAGCCGGGAACTCGAGGCTTCACAGCACGGCTGCTTCATGAAACACAAAGCCTGCCAGGAAGTTGTTCGCGTGAGCCGCAGAGCCGCATCTCTGCGCATGAGGAAGGACGGAGAGATCAATGGCTGAATGCCTGCTCTCGGAGGGGCAGCGACAGCTCGCTACAATGCTGAAGGAATAGAAGCTTTTTTTTTTTTTTTGGTTTTGTTTTGTTTGTTTTTTTTTTGTTTTTTTTACTAAGATGCCAGACTCCATGATTCGAGAGTCCGCGGTGCAGAAGATGCGGAGATGCTTCTCCCGAGAGGTTCGGCCTGTGCGGGGGCATTAGATACAGCATCTGTCTAGCAGCTGTCAGGAGAAGCCAAGAGGCTCCCCGAGTGTGCCCGAGCAAACACGGCAAGAGAAAGGCTCCAATATTATCAGTTAATACGCCGGAGCCGTGGCACAGACACATGCACTGCCATCTTGATTATGCTCCCCTATTCGGTGTTACAGAGACGATTTCTTCTGAAACTCTGCTGAAGTGTTTCTAGCCCAGAGGGCGAGTGTTTACTAGTCAAGGCAGAAGATCTCTTCACGTTCTCTGGAGAATCTGATTCAGTCTCGGTGTGAACTTTTCTCACAGGTATAAAAAAAAAAAAAAAAAAAAAAAAAAAAAGGAATTTTCTTTCGTGGTTTGGCAGCGAGTTCTGGCAATTCTGACCTAAAAATCTAACCAGTGCATGATTTCTGCACATTGAAATGTGAAATACACCGAAAAGCAGATCATTTTGATTCATTTAAAAAAAAGAAAAATATATATAATAAATAAATCCTTCTGTTTACAAAACTTGTAAATGTAATGTACACACTACGGAGATGTATTTCTATATTCAATAATTTCATTCGCATTAGGACTCTAGAATAGTTTTTAGATTTAGAAGAGTTTCCTGAACACCCAGCCCTCTGTAGATACACACCATCATTCTTTATTTAGATTTTTTTTTCTTTCTTTTCTTTTGCTTTCTTTCTTTTTCTACTGTATATCACTACAACAAGCAATTTATTTCTCAACACAGCAGACAGCACGGTCTTTGAAAACAAGTTCCAGGTCGCTGTAAGAAACTTTCAACCGTACGCTAACGCACACGCGGAGACAATGTAGCGGCAGCCATCCGTTCTGTATTGCGCGACACCGCCGTATAGCTAATGACTCTTGTTACGTTCCGGTCTCGACTTTCTGCCAGATTCGCAGAATCACTCACCGTCTTCCTTGCACGACTGCATTTGAGTTTGACGGAACGTCTGGATCGTAGCTCCAGTTTTAGATGCTTTTCCTGAGAAACCGGCTCGTTCGCAAATATCGTCCTGGGAGTTGTAGCGACGGTGTACTTCGAAAAAAGAACAGATCAATGGTATTTCATATCAGTGTTGCATTCTTAGATCTGTTTGATCAGACGAGGATTAATGTCTGTAATGGTGTCATCTGTTTTAGTCTGTGTCATTATTCTTAAGGGTGTTCAAGTCAAACCAGGACTTTGATTGCGCAGAATGACATAACACAGGTCTAAGAGTAAGGACTCGCTGTATTTCTCTATATAATCCCCAGCTACACTAATGCACTTTTGTTTCACTAGAGCTTGGACACCTTCAAGCCTTTTTTAAAAAGTTTGCTTGCACTGTTCACATCACCAGACTGTGAGACTTGGAGTCTTCTGTAAATGTCGATTGCTTTTATGCTTTGTAATCTTATCACATGTCCTGCTTTGACTTGAACACCCCTCATAATTTTGAATAAATGATGATGATGATGATGATGATGATGATGATGAAGGCAGTATGGCGGCTTAGTGGTGAGCACAGTTGCCTTGCATCTCCAGGGTCCGGGTTCGATTCCCATCTCTCTGTCCGTGGAGTTTGCATGTTCTCCCTGTCTCCCTTAGTGGGTTTCCTCCCACATTCCAAGGACCTGCAGATTACACTAATTTGTATTCTCAAATCGCCTGTAGTCTGTGAATGAGTGCGTGAGTGTGTGTGTGTGTGTGTGTATGTGTGTGTGTGTGTGCCCTGCCTCGTGCCCTACATCTCCTGGGATAGGCCCTGCATACATACTGTATAGATGACCCTTTATACAGGATAAACTGGTTCTTTATAGACAATGAATGATGAGAGTGATTGATGATGATGATGATGATGATGATGATGATGATGAGCCCAGACAGCTCTGACTAAGGATTACAGCAACTCAAGGAACTTTTTTTTTATTGTATTTTTTTTCCTCATGTATGATGATCTTATCCCCTGCAGAATGAAATTAAATCCATCATACACACTTTCACTATTGTGTGTATGATGCTTGTTTGTTCCTTTTGGCATGCAGCACTCAAGCTGCTCGTGTTCTACCAGATGTCATAGCGGGGAATAAATCGCGGGCTTGTTTTAAGGCCGCCTTGTTTTATCTCTCAGCAGTAGCTCGGGCTGAAAGCACAGGCTTTCGGCTCATTGTTTATTCGCCGCACGTACTCGCTGCTCTCAGCGGCCATGACTCGACGAGTTCACAATCGGGGCGCCGAGGAAAATGTCCGACGTCCTTATGAGCCGTGTAGTGATTCCTGCTTTGCGGAATTTCAATGCTACATGAATTACTCTCTTTAAAACGGCTCTTAGCAGGTGTTCGGTGGTTAATGTAGGCGAAACGAATGCGAACGCACTGAGCCTATGTGCTTTCTTTCGTTCTTTTTTTCTTCCAGACGTGCAAAAATAATCCACCTCTTATAATAAACGTATACGTTTATACGTTCTTTCTAGAGCGCCGGCTCAGATTTGCACTGAGCTAATGAGTGTCTATTTTTTGTACAGAAGAAGGATTGGCATACCGTCAGACCTCAGAGCTGTCAAAAGAGATCAACATTTGGGAAGCCAAGTTTATATCAAACACGCTTTTTGTTTTCTTTGGCATTCTCTGGGCTTCTCCTGTACCTTCCTCAGATCCGCAGTGAAAGGAAGTTAAGGTTGGCTGCATCGCTGTACATATTGTCATTTTCTTCCTGTCTGTTTTATTTATTTATTTTTTCTCTCCTTGCCCTAAATATGATGTTATGCCACATTTATTAATCTTCTCCTTTTCGTCGGCAGACGTTCCTCTTCACCGTGTATTGATGTCTGATGTAACCAAAGTGGTGCGGATGAATCTGACAAAATCTCACCTGAGAAAATACAAAGAGGAAGAGAAATGCTAAGCGTCGAATTACTATAATGTCACCTGGAAAATGACTATAATTACGAAAGCTCGAGCGGAGACGGAAAAGTTCAAGTAGCACTTCAGGCCATAAATACAAGATGAGATACCAAATTGTACTGTAGCACAAGCGAGCAGACATCATGTTTGTATTTGATTTTTTTTCTTGCTTTTCTTTTCTTTTTTTTTTATCCAGTAAATGCTGTGCTGTGTTCTTTTTTTTTTTTATTTTTTTTTTTTTTTACCCTCGCCTCTGCAGAACCTGTTTTCGAAAAACAAAAATAAATAAATTCAACCGGGTTGATATACCAAAAATATACACCGATTATCAACCATAATGTTAAATCCTGAATAACGTTCATTATCTCATTATCAGAGAGTGGAACATATTAGGCAGAAAGTATAGAGTCATTTCCCAAAGTTAATGTAAGTGGATGCAGGAAAAATGGGCAAGCTTAAAGATCAGAGTCGGACAAATGACAAATACTGCTGGCTAGACGACTGGGTCAGTGCATATCCAAAACATGACATTCTCTTGGTATTCAGTGGTTGCGATCCAACGAAAGTGCTCGAAGTAAGGTGAACCAGAGACGGGGTCACGTGCATCCAAGACTCACTGATGCATATGAGAAGCAAAGGCTAGCATGTCTTGTGTGATCCAACAAAAGATCCACTGTAGAACAGTTTAAAAAAATAAATAAATACAAAAAGTTCATGCTAGCTCAGATAGAAAAGCTTTGAAACGCCTCCTTCGAAAAAAAAAAAAAAAAAAAAAAAAAAACTCCTACAAGGAACATCAGAACTAGACCACTGATGGAGGCCTGGTCTCATGAATCATGCTTTCTTTTACATCATGTATGAGTGTGTGTTGCTTCCCTGGGGAGGACATGGTACCAAGATGCCCTATGGAAAGAAGGCAAAGCCGGCAGAGGCAGCGTAACGCTCTGGGCGGTGTTCTGCTCTCAGACCTTGAGCCCTGGCCTTCATGTGGTTGTTACTTTGACAGAGTGTATCAAGAAACCGCCTGCTTCCAGACAGCTAGATTAAATGTACAGGTTATATGATTATACTCTATTTCTCTCCAGTTTATAGATCAGCATCTAATGCGTGCAATGAGTCAAGATTTTATAAGTGCTTTTGACTACAAACTATAAAAATTCCCCTTCGAATGTCTCGAAACCTAAGCGATGGCTCGGTTGCGGAACGTATAAATCGGCAAATCTGATCAAACTGTCTGCAGCACGACAAACCGGGAGTTGCCGGGAAAGGAGCTGACGAATGGCTCAGGGCGCGTCGCTCTTACCCCCTTAGGTCTGTTATGAGCTGACGAATGGGAAATAGGAAGTCCTGAAGGCAAGACGCTGAAATACTGCACGGGGATGGTGCGGTTGCCAGACACTCGAAAAAAAGAAGCTCTGAGCAATTAACAAACAAACAAACAAACAAACAAACACCATGGTGGTGGGAACGGGGTGTTTATTTCCTCTATCTGTTGTATAATCTCTTTCTCCTTGTATCTTCATCCTACATTTTAAACTGAAGGTTTTCCTGTGGCAGAAAACTACTTGAACTTCCTGGTTTACTCACTCTCACTCATTCTTCATAACGCTTATTCTGCACATGGTTGCAAGAACCCTGGGGTACTGTATATCCCAGCGGACTCTAGGCACAAGGCAGGGCGCACCCTGAACATGGTGCCAATCCATCACAGGGCACACAAGCACATATACACTCACATACTAATGCCAGCCTGCCTTTGGACTGTGAGAGAAAACCAGTGTACCAGGAGGAAACCCACCAAACACTGGCATCTCAAGAATCTGGCCACAGAACTCTATCTATCTATCTATCTATCTATCTATCTATCTATCTATCTGTATGTATATCTTTGCTATGCCTGCATAAATATATATATATATATATATATATATATATATATATATATATATATATATATATATATATATATATATATATATATATATATATATTAAAAATCTGTCATGCAAATGTATGCAAATTATATAATATAACAATATAAACGATTTGTGGCTTTAAGGTGCGCAAGAAGACAAAGACGAAAACAAAATACAACATGCGGCATACTACATTACCTAAGGATGACATTTTTCTTTTAATCTTTACACAAGGTTCCAGTTCCATGATACCTAATGTCTTAAAAAACAATTACTCAAAAGCATGTAAACATTTTATAATGATTGTTTAATACAGTGTTAATAGCAAATCAGCTGTTTCTAATGTTTATAAATTAATTAATATTTAATTAATTATATTAATTAATTATAACTAATTCAGGCGGCACGGTAGTAGTTAGCACTGTCGCCTTGTATTCGCGGGTTCGATTCCCGGCCAGGCTCTGTGTGCGTGGAGTTTCCATGTTCTCCCCGTGCTTGGTGGGTTTCCTCCTGGTTCTCCGGTTTCCTTCCAAAGACATGTAGGTTAGGTTAATTGGCGTTCCCAAATTGCCCGTAGTGTGTGAGTGAGTTTATGTGTGTGTGCCCTGCCATGGATTGGCACCCTGTATGTACCCTGCCTTGTGCCCTAAGCCTCCTGGGATAGCTGGGATTATTATTATATAATAATAATAATTATTATTATTATTATTATTATTATTATTATTATTATTATTATTATTATTATCTGTATTACTTGTATAATCCCAAATCTTATACATCCCCTTCTTTCCACATGAACAAATCTTATTAACTAATAAAGCTCAAATCGCTGCTCATTTCCATTCCGCACACGTTTTTAGAAGAATCAGGCAGTTTATTATTTCTGTTCCTCGAATCTCAGGAAGTTTAATGAACAAGGGCCGAATAACTTTTCTTCTCAGAAATGCAATCATCCTGAGATGCGGTGTCATCCCGAGCACATTATACAGCGCTGCGCCTTTTAAAATCCCCATCATCTCTTAAATTTCTATAACAGCCTTTGTTAAGGTGTCATCTAACAGCCTATTTTATTTGAAGATATCCCAGAGACTCGAGCATGGAGAGGGACTCGTGCTCCCACTGCCTCTACTTTCATCTTTCATGCTCTGCGCTGTCTGGTCAGGGCTTAATAGACACTTCTGTTGGATCAAAGTTCTCTGTCAGGTACTGTAGACAGAACGATGTCCGGAACACGAATCCGAGCGGCGCATGGGCATTACGCTAAATCCTACGTGCATACTGTATAATATTTGTTTATTCATTTCTATCAGGAGGACATAATGCGAATACGCCTGAGCTCGTAGATATTCCTGGAAGAGCTTTCTATAGTCTGTCTAATGTGACATTGAACATTATATTGTACAGGAAAACCAAGATAATTCTGCTTAAAAAATGTAAAGACTTGTAACCGTTATTTAGGTTACAGGTGATAACAATAATGATTGCATAACATTCCATCAGGTTTATATCAGGTTTGGGTTTTGGTACATTCCTGAAAGATTAGAAACATAATCTGTTATAAAACTAGGACACATACAGAGCTGCTGGGACTTACAATGGCATCCTTTAATTGGCATAACATTATAATATTTAAGAATAACTTAAATATGCAGAACGGGTGTACGACCTTTACGATATTTTGAAAGTAATTAAGTGATTAGCTCCATCGAGACCCTCACACAGACATTCAGTTCTATCCAGAGCGCAATTTCTTCCAAACTCTGACAAACCACATGGAACTCTGAACATACTGGTACCATTTGTATATTGCAAATATATGCTGCAAATCAGAAATATTCATCATGGTTTATATATATATATATATATATATATCTGCACTGTAAAAAAAAAAACGGTCGTAAATCCGTAAATTTTACTGTAAAAAACTGGCAGCTGTGGTTACCAAAATTTTACCGTAAAAAATACGGTAGCACCGTTATTGCACTGTAAAAAAAAAAACAAAGCGTAAATTTTACGATAAAAGACTGTCAGCTGTGGATGCCAGAAGTTTACTGTAAAAAATACAGTAGCAATGTTTTTGGTTCTATGGGATCACACTCATTATACTACATATTTTACGGATTTTAATTGTTCTTTTTTTCAAGTCTGACCGGGCATCAAACCCAGACCCTGGAGGTGCAAGCTGTTGTCGTCGTTGGACTTCCTCGGTTTCCCCACGTCCCCTCGCACGACTTGCACTCCAACAACGACAACACTTATGTAGCAAGCATGGTCGTGTAGTGGTTAGCACTGTCGCCTTGCACCTCCAGGGTCTTGGTTTGATTCCCGGCTAGGCTTGACAAAAAGAACAATTAAAATCCGCAAAATGAGTGCGATTCCGTAGAAACAAAAACATTGCTACCGTATTTTTTCACAATAAACTTCTGGCAACCACCGCTGCCAGGTTTGTACCGTAAAATTAACGGTTTGTTTTGTTACAGTGCAATAACGGTGCTACCGTATTTTTTACGGTAAAATTCTGGTAACCACAGCTGCCAGTTTTTTACTGTATAATTTACAATTTTTTTTTTTTTTACAGTGTGGTAGTGGGGACAAATAATTATAATTATTGAAAGATTTTCCTAAAACCTGGCAACCTTCTTTAAAAGCTTTAGAAATTGAAGCTTCGTTTTATTTTGTTCCTGTGAATCCCAGAACCAGAGTTGGAAAGTATCTAAGTACATGGATACTTTTTTTCAACTTTTACTCTGCTCAAACGTACAGTACAGCAAATACCTGAACTTTTACTTAACTACTGTATATTTTTGCAATTCCTTACTTAACAACTTAACAACAGTGATTTAAAAGGGGAATTTCAACCCCTGCTGATTGTTATGCGTGGTTGTGCGACTTATCTCTTCTTTGAAACACACCTAATAAGGTAATGTTTGAAATCAGATGGTTGTAGACAGCAAGAAAAACAGTAAAAACTTTTTCACAAATGAGAAGTAGAGAGAGAGAGAGAGAGAGATGTATGAAAAAAAAGCCGCTCTGAGCTAATACAGGACGTGTTCTTTTAATAATAAAGCCAACTTGAAGGTGAGAACTTCGGTACTTATATTCAGGTACACAAGTGCATAAACGACAAGTGCTACTTTTTTCTTGAGCAATATTTGCTCCAGGGAATCTCCTCTTCTACGCGAGTACGGTATCTGTGTGCTTTGCCCACCAGAACTTCAAGATGGCAAGATTATGAATACACTACGTTATTTGTTCAATCTGAATAATGCATTCGTATTCTGTTACACTCCTTTAGCGCTGTGTGCGCTAAACGTTTGGTAATAAATGTGACATGATCTAAGACTTGATACCTAAAATTTTTTGAAAGGGAATAGACACCTTTAGGTATGTAAATACAATATACAGCCATGCATTAAAAAAATTTTCTTTCTTTTTGTGCATGTAACCTTTCTCTATTAATTGCATACATTTCTCAGTACATTGCTGACTTTGCTTTAGGCATGTTCCTTTAAGAGAAACAACTGATGTAGGAGTAAAATAAATAAAAAAAAAAAAAAAACGGTTGTTCTCAAAAGATGTTCAAGAAAGCCCAAGACGACCAGGTCGCGCCTCCGCTGATGTTTCACCCTTTCCTTTAAATTGATCTATAATTCTGTTAATGGAAAAGAGGGGGAGTTCAAGATTCCTAGCTATTTGTCTTTTGGACAGTCCACCCTCAGATTAACCAACAATCCAGGCTTTTCATTATAAAACAGACATTTCTTTGGACTTTTTTACTTCTAGCCATGCATAATAACAAGTTTATTCCATTCTGAAAAGAAGGAAACTAATTGTAGTCATAATAATGCAAATACACTACAGTTGCATACATTTTATGATAAAACTCTGGGTGTCTCTTTGCTTTTTGCATTTGTGTGTACTGTACATCATGGTAATCAATGTCCAGTTGCAAACATGGCCATGCAGATATATACTCACTCACTCACTCATTCACTCGTCATCTATACCACTTAATCCTGTGTTCAGGGTCGCGGGGGGCCAGGAGACTTGGGGCATGAGGCGGGGTACACCTGTCACACACACACTCACTAATACACTACCGTAATCTGCATGTCTTTGGATTGTGGGAGGAAACTGGAGTACCCGGAGGAAACCCACCAAGCACGGGGAGAACATGCAAACTCCATCCATACAAACACAGAGACGGGAATCGAACCCAGACCCTGGAGGTGCGAGGCGACAGATATAATATAAAAACAAGCATATTTTTTTATTATGGTATGATGTTTATAACAAATAATGCTTCATATTAGTTAATATAAACAAACCATGACACATTACGCTAACTATCAAAAACAAATTGTATTGATTAATGTGTTAATATAAGTCTAACAGTTAACAACTGATCCACAACCTGTGATAACCAAGAATCAGCCCTTTAAAAGCATGCATTAATACCGTCTGATCACCGCAAGTTTCAAGGTTCGAGTTTATTGTCATATGCACACTAAGGTTCCTCCGTACAATGAAATTCTTTCTTTGCTGTCCCCCTAATGAATGCCACAAAGAAAAAGAAAAAAAGGACAAAAAAGGTTTAGATGAAATTAATCTAAGTATAAAAAGAATAGGTATAAAAAGGGAAAGATACTGTATCAAACAGAATGAAAAGCAGAATATGAAAATATGAAATTAGTCTCAAATATATCAATAGTGTAAACAGTAAGTAGTGTTCAAATTACGCAAGTGTACGGAAAAGTCTGCGGTATGTTAGAGAGAAAAAAAAAGAAAGTCTGCAGTGGTTTGTGCAAATGATTGCTTATGATTGTTATTATGCATACAAGTCTGCAAAGAATGTCTTAAGATCTGTGTCAGTAGTCAGAAACAATTGAAAGAGCATGATAGTAAACTCATGTCAGCTATTTAGGAGTCAGATCCTCCTGCATCACAATTGCCCATTTGTTTCTGCTTCCAACACATCAACTTCCGGAAAAAAGGTTCACTTGGTGCATAATACCGTATATCCCACCCACTTCCAGTCGGCACTGTCACGAGATATTGAAATTAGCTAGTGTGAGAAGGGCCAAATTGTAAATCGCTAGACAACTGGGTGTCAGAGCAAGTCTCAAACTTCAGCTCTTGTGTGATGTCCCTGGTCTGCAATAGTCCATTGAACTGGACAACCGGTGAACTGGCGACAGGGTCATGGGTGGCCAAGGCTCATTAATGCGCATGGGGAGTGAAGGCTGGTCCGTGAGGTCCGATCCAATAGTAGCGCTAGAGTAGATCAAATTGAGGAAAAGGTTAAGGATGGTTGTGATAGAAAGGTGTCAGAACGCACAGTGCATCTCAGTTTTACTGGGGACAAAAGAGGACGTCCTACACAATATTGAACGGGTGGTCATAATGTCGTGGCTGATCAGTTTATATGAAACTGTTGCGACGGGCACATGTTGTATGAAAGTATGATTTATACATACATCAACATTTTCTTAATAAATTATTAACATATGTATATTTAGACTATTACTTTATTTTCTTGTTCATTGGTGCCAGTATTTTTTTTTTTTTTTTTGACAGCTACACATCCAGTATTTATTTATTTTTTTAATTTTTTTTTTACAAAAATCTGGAATTTTCCAAGGCTTCAGGCCTCCATTTTCGCTTATTTTAAGTCTGTCAAGGGTGGAGATGTGCTCCATTTCACTGCAGTGCCAAATTCCCTAAACATAACACGCGTGTCCTCGGGCTTTCACGTTGAACACACATGTCCTGCTGTGCGGAGGACTGACCGTTGCCAGATTCAGGACTCGATAAATATTATCTTCTCTGAACTTCGCCGTCTATCAGATCTTGCCTGTTTATCTTCATGCTAATTGTTGCTTGTCTTACAGATGTAACCTTGCACTAATGTCCTTCCCTGTGGCGTGTGGTTAAGCTCACCGTGTTGACTTTACTGCGAGACGGAGCCGCGATACCGCGCCGGCCGGTCCGATGAACCTGCCCACATTCCTTTCGGAAACGAGACCCTCTGCCAGCCTCTGATCTATATTTCTTCCTTCTGAGACTTTAATGTGCTCTTTCATCACTCGGGGAGGTTGAGCAACTGTAAATGACTAGCATTGATTAAGCCCTGATTCACAGTGGAAATTGCTGGATTGACACTTTTAGGCTTTGTACGGATGGATTGCGTGGAGCTCAGGGTCAATAGGATGAGCAGAGAATTCTAATGGTGTATGTTTTTTTTTTGTTTTTTTTTTTTTCCCCACATGTTGGCTGTTCCTCAAGATCTGGAGATCATTAATGCAAATGCAATTTCCTTTTACAGATAATTAGATAAAGATCACAACTCACATTATCTGAGGTTTAATTGTGAAAACCTGCGTTAGGTGATGTTATAAGACAGCCAGCTGCTTCTGAGGAACGGCTCGCAATCACGCATAATCGCTCAGCCATGCGTGCTAGACAATATGTTGTGTTTTATATCATTAGCTATCGCACGGAACGCTTATATAACACGGTAGCTATTGCAAAAATCTCATAAAACCCTCAACCATTTTCCCCACCTCCAGGTATGATACTATATTTTTTAGTGATAATCATTTCTCCTGCAAAAAAAATCTATATTAAAAAAAAAAAAAAAAGAAAGAAAAGATACAAGACATGCACATGTTGCACATGACATTTAATTTTTATCTAACAACAAGGGTAAAGATAGCATTTTTATACACATACAACAACAGTCTCACAATTAAAGTCATTTTTATGAATTAAAGGGATGACATCCTATAAATAAGTATAAGTATTTATAATAAATTAAATTAAAAAATAGTATTTAAATAAATAAGTGCTTGTATATGTTAAGGTTTAGTTCATATATATACATTATTATTATTATATTATATTATATTATATTATATTATATTATATTATATTATATTATATTATATTATATTATAGAAACCGAAATATTATTATATTTCGGTTTCTTCTTATATTCGGTCACAACAGGGGAATTTGTTTGAGCCATGGCCAATACAAATGTTTTTTATTATTATTATTATTATTATTATTATTATTATTATTATCATTATTATTATTATTATTATTATTATTATTATTATTGTTATTATTATTATTATTATTATTATACACACACACACTCACTGAATGTCTAAAAATGATTAGGAAGCGAATTGTGAATAATAGATCACCTTCAATGCCAAAGTGTGCAGCTGGCTACAGAATACAATATTATTCATGGATTGCTTAGATTATGTCCATGCAATGCAAATAGTTGAATTTATTGCAATGCATTGTTGCACAACTAGAAATCATCAGTGTGTAGCGTCAAAATGAAGAAGAAAAAAAAAATCCCCTTGAAATAGCTTCACAACTGTAACATGATATTTGATAATATAGATGATACCGTGGGCGCATAGACATCTTGAGAGGTCATGACCCCAAGGGGGTTTCTATGATTTAGGATATGACTCATTTAGAATTTTCAACCTTGTCCACCACTACGTAATAGATTGTCATTATCTACAGCCAAAAACCCGTGTAGTCTAAAACGCCCGCTTCTACACAAGAGTAATTTGAGCCAATGTTGTTGAGTTAATGTAATGCAAAGACATATTCCACTCTACCTCTCTCCCATTTCCCCAGATCTAGAGATGTGGTGTGTGAGAATCCATTAAGCAGCTAGGCTTGGTTTCACACGCTCTTAACTTAATTCTGCTGGGAAGAGAAGTTGAGATACAGATGATTAGATACCTTCTGGTCTAACCACTGTTTCTTGGCCTGAATCCATCCACTGTTCGAGTAAAATGACATAAAAAAAAACAGAAGTGTGAGATTTAGAAAAAAGAATGTGCATGCCTAGGTGCATATTTTAGCATTTTTTTTATTTATTTATTTTTTTCTCTCTGGATACCTGAAAGACAGGACAGTTTGAGCACATAATGTCCTTGCACCAAATAACCAAGTCTCTTTAGGACTCTAAATGCAGACGACACAAGCCATTAAGGATAGCTTTAAAGGGCAAAGTGATGACTCATGGCGGAGTTGCTTCCTGGTGCCTCGTCCTTTTGACACCTTAGCATTTGTTCTGAGCACTGAGCAACATCACTGCGACAAAATTAGACCTGGTTGCTGCTTCATATGCGCAAACGGAAATGAGCAACACATCACACATCACAAGGATGCAATCGAATGCATCAAATTCCACTTCGGGAGAATGATTTACGGCTCACGGCTCAAATAGCGATCACGGAACTACATTAAGAGATATCGGCCCTATTCGGAGGACGTTTTTACAAATACGTGTCAGAGAAAGATAAAAAAAAAAAAAACGCTATTCTATGATTAGAGTAAAATCACCAAAAAAAATACTAAATAAAGCATATAAAAAGACTTTAAATGAGTTGCACTTAGCTAATTAATGAAGCACCTCACCGCTGTTGGCTTGATACCCGGATTGGACTCGTGTTTAATTACGGATTCAGTATTTCATTGTATTTAGGAAGCGATTCATTAGCTCAAGTAAGTTTTAACAAGGTTAAAAAGTGTTCATTTTAGGTTGCCCGGGCATCTCACTCTAGTGGATTTAAATGTCATGTTAAAATGTCAGACGAACAGCGCAGCCCAGCCAATAATTTATCATTCATGCACTCAGTGCCATCAGTTATTGTACATAGTGAGGAATAAAGAACAACTTCAGGATGTGCTTATAGGAAAATAAACAAGCGACCTTGTATTGTAATGGAGCGTGACTGTTCTCTGATAACAGCAAAGTGTAAAGAGTTTCATTCTGCATATACAGTAGCACATTAAATACCAACCATTATAACGTTTTATTTACTTTTTTAAGAATATTAAAAAATATCATATTTGGTGTTTAAATATGATTAAATACACATTAAATATAACGGATCATCTGCGCAACAAGGTAGTTAGAAACGCAAATGTGTTCAAATGAACACAGTGTCTGGCAGAAGATTGAGTCTATTCCAGAGCGACGGGCGTGGCAGGGTGAGAAGGGAAGCGCATGACGTGGTGCGTCCATCATGCATAGCGTCCACTGTACGAGCCTCTGGAGACAGTGTCATGATCTGGGGTCGCTTCAGTCGCTCAGGTCGAGACTCAGCAACGTTCAAATGAAGTCACATGACCACCTGAACGTACTGAATCACCAGGTCATCACATCTATGGAGGTTTTCTTCAACTGATGGCACGGACATACTCCAGGA
Organism: Clarias fuscus; assembly: GCA_030347435.1. Taxonomy (NCBI): domain Eukaryota; kingdom Metazoa; phylum Chordata; class Actinopteri; order Siluriformes; family Clariidae; genus Clarias; species Clarias fuscus. The sequence goes on along the minus strand of CM059216.1, from coordinate 3,595,813 downwards.
CTCAGATTGTGAAAGGGTTGTTTTTGGGAGCACGAGGGATCAATTCCCCACAAGAACATTCCATGCTGTTTAAATTATATATTAGACTGTTGTAAAAAAAAAAAAAAAAAAAAAAGTAATAAGTAGAAAATATCCGACAGATTCCTAAATAATGTAACATCATCCCATGACAAAATGATAAAATCTACTTTTCCCTCTTTTCTCCGCAAGCATGATGTAAGGAACACAAATAGAGAGCAAGTGAATCCGCGGGGAGCAAGCGTGTGGGCTGCTGTCGTCAAACCTGGGTGTCTTCTAGGCTCGTTGTACCTGCATTGTCCTCTTGCACTGCGAGGCGTCTCTGGAGTGCTCGTGTCTGCTAAGATAAGCTCCCGGGGGACGGCAGCTCTCACGGCTTCAAGGCATCTGCAGTTTATTTTTTTTTTATTGAGCTTTTTGCTTGGGTGCTGACTGCAAAAACTGCTTACGCATATAAAGCCAACTGCAACTTGGTGTGCATTTGTTTATTCCGTACATAATGCAGTACTTTAAGACGCGGTTCTGCCTTCTGTTTAAAGGGTTCGCTGCACTTTGTCTTACCTTATCATTGAAGATATTATCGAAGCCATTAAAAATAAACCATGTAGCGGATTTTTTTTTTTTTTTTTTTTTTTTTTTTTACTCGAATTGAGAAAGAAACTACTATCGTCTTAGAAACATGTTAAAAAGCCAGATATTGTACTGTATTTAAACACCTCCATGCCAACCTGACATGCCAAACAGCTTGCAAACACTGCTGGAAAACGAGACTGTTGGTCAAAAACATTTGTCAAAAAACCGGTCAGTATCTGTGCTATAAAACGTTTTCGATGATCTCATCATCACCCGGTAATCTGCTCAGCTGATATGACATGTGGTTGATTTGTGACATCACAAAATTGAAATCAATATGAGAAATCCAGAACATTCAAATGAGAAATGAATCCTAATTAAGTATTTCCTGATGCAAAATTGTAGCTAATAGTACTGCTCGTGCTTGGAGGCGTACCGTATAATGAACGGCTGAGTAAAACGTTATGAATATCGATCTGCTGTGCGGTTGTACGCGACATTTTGCTAAATGATTTTAGCAAAACTCTAGGCCACGGCAAACCTAGGGAACGTGTAACAGCAGACACTGTATCTATGATTTTTCTTCCTGTGAACTCTTGGAAATTAGACATGTGTGCACATGATGATGAACTCATTTCCCATGCGAAAAAGTATTAAAAAAAAAAAAAAAGATTCAGTTATGTAAAAGAATGATTTTTGATTTTTGTTAAAAGCAAATCAAGTCATCTTTGATTACAAAAGGCGTTCAAGTCAAACTGGGAAATTGAACGTTTTCATGAATGAGGGTATAAAACTGTACATTTACAGTGGCGTACATTTACAGTATGGTGATGAGATCTTAAGATGCAGTAAAACATTTGAAAGGTGCAAATTGTTTCTAAGTGGGACAATTGGTCCTTAAAAATCAGCAGCACTATTTGCACATTACAGGAACATCCTTAATGGCCAGATCTGTAAAGGCAGTCTTTACTCTCGTACAGTACCTGTGCTCTGTTATTCTGCACAATGAAAAGTCCCGATAAAGTCACCTAATTCTTGGAAAGCAGTTAGTCAGGACCTGAAGGTAAAGTTTTTTTTTTTTTTTTGTTTTTTTTTTAGGGTAAAAGTCTAGGTATTATAAGCTTCGTGGCATTTCATGTAGAGATTTAAAACGAAACATTGTACTGTATATTGCGAAGCCTCCATGTTACACTGACCCGGATGGCAAAAAATAAAAAAGAAATTAAATAAATAAAACATCTCTTCCAATGTGTGCCTCTTTTGCTCCCATGCCCCTTAAGCAGCTCAGTAGAATATACTGTAGCCTCCATGTCCTGTATGTACATGTATAGAAGCAACTGTCACTGCTATAACAACGCAGTGAGACGCATTATCTGGGTGAAATGTTGCGTTAGAGCAGTAGTGATCATATGATTGATGTACAGTAAATCTAAAGTTCTGCAAGACAGTGTCATTCCACTGGTGTCACGGCTCACAAAACTTTTCTTTTTCTCCCTGACGCAACCAACTAATCATTCTTGCAGTGTTGCTGCAGAGTAACACAGGCATTTTTTTTTTTCTTTCTATCTTGTGTTTTGCAATTAAATCAATTTTCAGGGCTGCTATCTTTGCAGTTCATTGAAATTGCTTTTGTGGCATATGGTCATTTATAAAAAATTTTACAGCTGGTCCTATATTTTGGCCATCTGGGGTATTAGTTGCATGACATTCAAAGACTTCTCCATATGTTTCAATTTATTCATTTGGCAACACGGATAAGAAGTGAAGTCCGAGATGGGGTGGGGTTGTGTCTTGCTTAAGGACCCAATAGTATTTGGGCAGCTCTGAGATTTGAACTCACAGGCTTCTTATTACAAATCTTCCCTTTTACAGGGTGCACTGTCTCACGTAAATATCCCTAAATAGTCCTTCATCATTTTGCAAGTTGTACAGTCTGGAATTTAAATTAGATTGGATGATCAAGGCCATGATATTGTGTTGAAGGAAACAGTTAGGTAAATATGAAAAGAAAAAAGAAAAAAGTGATGTAGCAGGTTGCAATCAGGAGTCATGGGATTAGTTGAACGGAGCCAATATGAGTGCTGTTCAAGTGTGACCTAAAATTGAATCCATTTATTCCCATAAGTGAAAGTTAATTTTACTCATTCGTTAATAAGGCAGGGTACAACCCTGGACAGGGAGCCAATGTATCGCAGGGTACACATACAAACACACACTACTGGCAATTTGGGAAAACCAACTAGCCTCCTCCGCATGTATTTGGACTAGGAGAGGAAACCGGAATACGCAGAGGAAACCCACCAAGCACCAAACTCCATGCACACAGAACTGAGGTGGGAATCAAACCCCAGACCCTGGAGGCTGCGAGGCCACTGTGCTAACTAACCCTTATGTCACCACGCCACTGAAGTGAAAGTTGGAGACACTTAAAAAAAAAAAAAAAAAAAGGCCATGTGAAAACCAACTTAACAATTCTTCCAAAAAGCAAGTACAGGACAACGTGTTAATGGGGAAGAAACCGATCCAGATAAAAGCCCATTTGGAGTTAGAACTTAAGCATGGTGGTGGTAGTATCAGGATGTAGTACTTGTTGAATGGAAATCCTACCCTGGAGTGGTTCAAAAATACCAGAGACTCATCAGGAAGAATGGCCAAAAGGTGGGTCTACCAGTTGGTGACCCAGTGCAGTGAAGAGGTATACACTTAATAAAGATCTTTGCTTGTTTTTAGCCCACCTGTTGATATCAAAATAATGTTACATGAGACATATTATCTAAATTAAGTGGTTAAAATCCCAGTTAAGATCATTTCAATTTCAGGGTTGTAACACACCAAAATGTGGAGAAGTTCGAGGCGAATTACTTTTGCAAGGCACTGTACTGTATATGTGTGAAACATCCATCAGGATTGGACGCTGGGAATCAAACCCACGCATGCAGAGCACCACGGATCAGCAGATCATCACAGGAACCTCTGACCTATCTCAGACTCGAAATCCCTAATGAAGCAACCAAGGGTGATCACAAGCAAGTGCGAGTCTCTGAGACAGTACGAAGAAGAAACCTCTGGAGAGGAGCGCAGGCTCCGAATGCAAACCCATCCTGTTCTGCACTAGTGAGTGGGATTAAGGAAACGAATCTATCCCTCTCTTATAGAATGTAGAATTTGTTTTAGTGTTGCAAAAAAGGAAACTCTAAGAACAGAAGTCAACGACCGATTCATGCTCAGGGTAAAAAGAAAAATATAGTAGAAACCTATCAGGCATTCTTTCTATAATCTGATCTCTTAGGAATTCTAGCAAACAAATGGATTTTACATGCATTAACCCTGAGTGAAGGACAGACACGGTTTGTTGGCATTTTCCTTTCAATTCTCAGACATAAAATATAAATCAGTAAAACTGACAGAACATGCATTTTCCGAATTTAGCAGCAGTTTTCCTGGCTGATAAAGTATCAGTAAGCTCCTCCGGTTTTAAAGTGAAAAGACAAAATAAACATTAGTGTAAATAAATCACTAGATAATAAGTGTCATAGAATTTTGACTTAGTTCACTGTAGGTGTTATTTATTTTCCTGCTTCATCAACTTCGTCTTCGTCAGGTGCCACTGTTAGGAAAAATGCAAAACAGGGCTACGGTAAAACTGGGACGAATCATTAATACGAAAATTTCAACATACAGTACTGTGTATTAGTACAGTATGTATCTATTAGTATTAGTATCATCAGGATTCTTTGACGGTCTTTAAACGACGACTCGTGATGTATCTGTTTCTTCAATGCTTGGATTAATCCTCCATAAAAAAAAAAATAAAAAATAAATAAATAAATAAATAAATAGAATAAGATCTTCCGAAACTGTGTTTGACGGATAGCACTAAGTAAATCAGTAGCCCAGTGTAAGTATCTATTCAGTGACGGAAAATTCAAAGCACTTCTTGTAAGTCACTCTGGATAAGAGTGTCTGTCAAATGTCTAAATGTAAATGTAGAACATATAGTTTGCATGTTCTTCCTGCGCATGGTGGGTTTCTTCCCGCAGTCAAAAACCTGCTAAAATGTGGCTAATTGTCATTTCCAAATTGCCCGATGTGTGCTTGTGTGCCCTGCGATACATTGGCACTCCATCCAGAGTGTAGCCCGCTTTGTGCCCAAGGCCCCTGTGACAGGGCCCTGAACATGATAAGAGCTACAGAGAAAGGATCAATGTACTGTATTTTAGTAGCACAGTAGCTTCTACTGAATAGAAATAAACAATAATTAATATGAACAATAATTTCATGTAAATGTAATAAAGAGTTGTGAATCAAATAAATATTACATATAAACAGTAAGAAGGTAAATAATAAATTAATGTTGAATTTGATAATAGGATAATATGTAGTAACCGTAAAAACCTAATCACAACCACAACTCTTTATATAAATTATCTTTTGTTTTGGCATTTGTGACCCCGTCACATAAAATTCTGGGTGATTCGAGCTATTTTCATATTCCCAGTTCAATGAGCGCCATACTACGTTTATTATATTGTTATTATTACTGTATTACTATAAGTACGGTTCCTGAGATATGGCCAATGCAGGTTTGTTTTGTTCAGAAAAGAAAAAAAGTCACAATCAAATTTCCTTTAACGGAATGAGAAAGAGCGGACCCTCTGGCTCATTTTGACACCAGGACTTCACTGCAGTTGCTAAAAATAACTTGTATTTATAGCAATATATCAAATACAATTTAAAAAAAAAAAAAAAGAAATAAAAATGCATGTATTTCTATAACAACTGGAGTAACCAGCTAACCTTTGCGACTTGATTTGTAGACATGTGTTAGAGTGGAAACGGCATATTGATCTGCAACATTAAACTGTATAAACACTTCTTTTCTATCCATTGCACACAAGGTCGTGGTATTTGAGGCACTGGTTGGCTCACTGGAGCGTTTCTTATTTAATTCACTCATCATTATCTATAGTTAAGCACAGAGGAATAAACTGGAGGCTGTGGAGCGATTTTGATAGCATCTGGACAGTCATCTTTCCAAATGAGGTCAGCAGTGACTCTGGGTTTATTAGTTCTCTCTCTGTCTTTTCTATCTGATGGATGGATCGTTTCTCTGCAGATTTATCTCCATCATGTTCGGCGAAGGCAGCAGCTCAGTGCGCAGCTTCTCTGGAACAAGTGGGATCAGGGGGACATGCACTATCTGCTGTGCTATCTGAGGGGCTTAGCCCTCTTGCCCTGCAGTCTGGGTGGCTTTTCTATGTCGACAGAATCGCGGGCAGACGTGTAGAGAACACCCTAATTGGCTTCGGGGGATCATGCTGCAGGAGCTCGGATGGCTTTAGGTCGGCATTACGGAGCCAGACGGCATTAAGACTCCTTCACTTTTGTGGACAATTAAACATTGAAACCCGAGTGAAGGTGAGATGAAACGTCGTGCTCTTCTTTTTAAGCGAGGCCAGCGTCAACATATGGAGCTGATAGTTAGAGGATTCCTTGTCTTTGTGAGAGCCGCTGCATGTTTGCCGTAGCCGACTGTTCATCTGCTTCGCTTGTAATGAAAGTCTAACGTCAAATGAGCCAAAAATAATGCGCTGACATTTTTCACACAGCTGGAGAGTTTGAATAATTGAGGCACTAATACGAGAAGTTGAGAAGGCGGACAGGTGAAGCTCACGCTGTTTAAAACATAGTTACTTTCAAAAGCAATCAACTTTTTACGTAAAGGTTGTTTTCCCCCCACGTTCTCCATGTTATGTGTTTGAATGTGGGCAAGTGTAAGGATCTGAGCGGCTTTGATGAGGTGTGATGGCTAGAGAACATCTACAAAATTGCAGGTCTTGAGGTGAGGTGTTCCTGGCATGCAGTGGTTAATACCTACCAGAAGGGGGACAATGGAGCCTCTTGAGCCTCTTTTCCACAAAAGCGAAACAGGTGCTAGATTATGACTGATGTTAGTGCTGGTTCAACTGCGAACCTCCTAAGAGCTGGCTTTGTTTTTCATGGCCTAGAATGTCATGACATGCATAGCACATAGCATGGCAATGCTAGCGGTAATGCTAGCTACAAAAAAAAAAAAAAGAAAGAAAAAGCCCAACAACAATTGTGAACTTTAACATGGCTTTGCAAGCAGTTCCCCTGGAATTATCATTACTAGAAATCATTTGAGCTGCCCATTGCATAGAGTCTATTTTTTAAGGATGGCGATGATAATCCCGCCCCCAGCCCCCGACATAAGCGGGTCTTTGTCCTAGCACAGCAAAATGCTGTTGCCGCCAGTTTTACTGTCCGACGGCTGGTGCCATGGCTGTCTGAAAACAAAGAACTGGTCTGAAATCGGGCACCATCTCCGATCTACAGTAGATCTGGAAGCACCTTGGTGGAAAAATGGGTTTTTGATGTCCTTGGAGAGAGAAGGCCGGTGCATCTGGCATGGTTCCACAAAAGAGCTTCTGTAGCACTGATTGGTGGTTCTGACAGAAAGGACAGTCAGGAGAGGCAGTTTGGTGTGTGTGAGGCTGTGTAGACACAAACCAATCAAAGTGCCCATGCTGACCCGTGTCCACAACTGAAAGCACCTAGAATAGGCATGTGAGCTTTGTAACTGGGTCATAAAGCAACAGGAGAAGGTGGCTTGGTCTGGCATATCACACAGCCTTTCATGTTGATGTTACTTTAACATCTACCTAAACATTGGTGATGATCAAGAACACACTGTCCATAAACGGTTTGAAGAACACGAGAAAGAGCTCAAGGTGCTGGCGTTGTCTTCAAATTCCCCTGGTCTCAATCTGATCGAGTGTCTCTGGGATGTGCTGGACAAACAAAGCAGATCCATGGAGGCTCCACCTTACAGCTTATAGGGCTTAAAGGATCTTCTGGGTATTGTCCTGGTGACACATACCGCGGCACAACTTCAGTGGTCTTGTGGAAGGGTTAGGGCTGTTTTGCGAACACAAGGCAGACAATCTTTGGCCGGTGGTTTTATGGCTGGAAACAAATGTGTGTAAAAGTGAATATATCATGTAAGAGTCATACAGAAATAACTAGATCCATTATAAACCACATAGGAAAATAGATGTAAAAATAATACAAAAAGAAGATAATATTGAAAAACTTCAACAGCACTGCGGTATACTACTCAATACTGTGTGATTAACAGAGGCCGCTGAATAAAATGGCAATACCGTGTCATGCATTCTGCTAACATACGTTTAGGGACACTGTATTCCCACAGGAGCTTTTCCAGTTTGTTTCTGGCTGCTTTTCTGACATTTCAGCTAAAACAATCTATTACCGACCGCCTTCTGCATCGCAGCGAATGCGCTTTACCATCGAGGCCAGCAAATGGCAAAGATATACGTTCATACGCCCTGCACTGCACATCAGCAGATGGTTGATAGCATTTGCTGTGTGTGCGTTTTTCTCTTTCTTTTTTTTCTTCTTCCTTGCACCAAACAGCGAGCCACATCTGGCCCAGGCTCCATTCGCAAACTGGCAACAGATGCACGCTCACATATACCTGTCAATCAGGAAGATGTTGTACGGCATAAAAGCAACGTTTAGCCACATGGTGGTCTGAGAACTCTTTTAGATAAAGGACGGCGTGACAGAAACCCTGGGAAGGCATTACAGCAAGCGGGAGAAATGATGCCTACTGATGACTGACAGTTTTTTCGGAGCCCCTGCAGGCGAAACACTGATATCGGCTCAGAACTGGTGAACAAACTCAGGAGCTCGCGTGTGCGTTTCCTTTCTCCCGTCACATTTACTCGAATCCAGTCACCTCCATTACACTTAAATCTTTCTGACTGACGTGTATCAGTTGACAAAAAGCAAAGTTTATGATACATGCTATAAAAATTTTTTAAAAAAGATGTAAAAAAATAAATAATGAAAAGGATGTAATCATAAAAAATGTGTTTTTGTAAAACAAAATGTGCATGTAAAAATAAATCACATAAAAACATCATGTAAAATAAAATTTTTAAAAAATCATAAATTGGATAAAACTAATGTCTCATGTAATTAAAAAAAAAAAAAATTGTAATTATGAATACATTAAAATAAAGTTTGTAAAACAAAATGAAACAAGAAGAAAAAAACTCAGGGCAAAATGAATGAATGATTAATAAATAAATAAATAAATAAAGACCTAGATTGTATGTAACAAATTAGTTTACTTTCTATACAGTATGTAGTGCATGTGCTTAGATTTTTTTTTACATATGATTTGTGTCTTTTTACACAAGAGTTGCTTTTCATGTTTCACTATATGATTATTTATTCATAATTCTTTCCACAAAGTATTTGTTTATTTTTACTTTATTGTTCCTTATTTGTTTACAATAGTCTGCATATTTCACATCCACTTGCACCATTTCTTTATTTTCAGATACGATTCCACTCTGTTTTGTAAAAAAAAAAAAAAAAAAAAAAGGACAATTTGCTAATACTGGAGTCACATTAGATTTTTTTACATACACTTTTTGTTTTTTGATTCGCTTGTGAATTCTCTTTTACAAAAAATTTCTTTTTACATGACATTTTTTGCACCATTTATTTACATCCTTGTTCTGTAGTATTAATGTTTTGTTTTTTTTTCACGTGTGATTTATTTATTTATTTGTTTATTAATTTTTTTATTTACTTTTCACAGATTATGTCTTCATTTTCAGGTAATGTTTTAATACAAATTTGGTGTATTTTTCCCTGTATTTTTTTCTATTATTTATTATTTATTAAAAAAAAAAATTCTATTATTTATTATTTAATTATTTATTCATCACATGCTTACAAAACATGGTGAAATTCACTTTTGTGTCTTTTTCACACGTGATCGTGGACATTATTACTCACATAATAATATGTTTATGCAAAAAATCCATATGCATAAGATATGAATTAATTCTTAAAAGCAATATACGTAGTAATTATGTCATATAGTAAGGATGTCACAAACGTGAGTACACCCCTCACATTTCTGCAAATATTTAGTTCTATCTTTTCATAGGACAACACTGCACAAATGACTCTTTGACGCAATGAAAAGTCGTCAGTGTAAAGTCTGTATAGCAGTGTAAATTTATTGTCCCCTCAATATAACTAAAAATACAGCCAATAATAACTGAACCCCTGGTAACAAAATTGAGTACACCCCTTTGAGCACAACTAGTCATTTTCCTTCCCCTTTGCATCCTGAAAAGGAAGGTGGAGGAGCACAAGGTGTCAAATGTCCACCACCTCCGTGATGTTGTGATGGAGGCGTGGAAGAGGATTCCAGTGGCAACCTGTGAAGCTCTGGTGAACTCCATGGCCAAGAGAATTCAAGCCGTGCTGGGAAATGATGGTGGCCACACAAAATATTGACATTCCACATTTTCACTTAGGGGTGTACTCACTTTCACATGCACGAACCTTTCGTAAGTCAGAGCTTTAAGATTCTGCTAGTTTATAGGTTGGTTTATAATTTTGTGTGTGCGTGTGTGTGCGTGAGCTGAAAGATATTGACACGGACAAATTCTCGCTTTTCTATCAGCCATGAAGCTCGACTCATCCTTTAAGCTCCTGTGAAAGAGTTATAAAAATGTGCTGTCATTAATTGCTCGAATGGTGGAGAGATATTGATGCGTAGAAAAAGGCTGGAGTGGAGAAATATGCGTCTGCCTGCTCATGTATCTGTGGTGTGTGTTTGTGTGTGTGTGTGTGTGTGTGTGTGGTGATAGGGATCTATGAGGCCGACGTTTAGAGCTCTGCTCTCAGTCATGCCAGTGATGTAGAGCTGAGCTCACAAAGCCGTTATCTCCAAACCTCAGCCCGTGTTTTTCTGGCGTCGCGCCTTGAGGAGCTCAAACACAGCGGCGGAGTTCACGTTCGGCTACGTCGACTAAACGCCAATTTTCCTTCCAGCTAGATTACACTGGTAATATGATAACGCTTCCTCTAAGTGATATCCAGTCAATCCGAGTCGGCGGTAATTAAGAGGGGCTCTGATTATCCGTCCGCGTGCGTTCGCGGGCTCACCCGTGCACGGCCGCAGGACTTCCTCCTCGGCACCGGAGCGCGACGTCGACGAGACACAGAGATTGATCTCCTCGCTCTGACTGAGCCCCGATCCGTTTGAGTGACAGTGTCGCAAATCACTTCGGGTCCGAGTGAAAATGGCGTTCGCGACAGATCCACAGAGCCCAGGCGGGAGAAGACTAACGATATTTGAATCTGCTGTTATAACGATCTTGCATCACAAATAGAAGACACACGTCTGATGCGATGTGCGTTGAACCCAGGACCCGTTGCACAGAACCAGCTCCGAAAGGGTTCTCATTCGTACGAATATGCTCTTGGACACGTGGCTCGCCGTTTGCTGACTTCGTAACTGCCGCTCCTGCTGCTTTCAGGTCATCCTGCAAGCCTTTCCCAGAGACGGCTGAATTCTGAATTCTCACTTTTCCTCCTGTAACTAACATCCTGTTTTTCTCTCTGCTTGTGATTAATCTGAGAGGGTTTCCAGAGATAATTAGGTGGTAGTTTCCTGAAATCTCCAGTCTGAGTTTTATCACGCCGCTTATTGCAACAGTGCAATAACACCATTTTAAACTGAGTAATATTATATAGTGCAATTTGTTTGAAAGTGTAAGTAATGTACTGTTTGTTTCTTTTTTTTGTTTGTTTGTTTGTTTGTTCGTTTGCACTTATACACTGTACTGTCTCTCCTTTGTGTTATACTTTCCTTTCTTTGCTGCTGTAACATAGAAACTTCCCCACTGTGGGACAAATAAAGGTATTTCTTATCTTATCTTATTCTGTTATATATTTATATAATAATATAAATGTGTTTGTTTTGTCAGTACGACCAGAACTTTAGGACACATCTTCACCTTCACCCCGAGCTGTTTCGAGACCAGGTACATCATCAAACAAACAAACAAACAAACAAACAAACAAACAAACAAACAACAAAACTAAACAAATCCCTGCACGTTGCTTTTTCTTTCGTGCAAATCACAAGTTGAGAATCAATTATTGCTCACACGTCAGTTACAAATAAACCAATACTGCATACATACAGTAACACACACACACACACACACACATTTTACGGGACATTACAATTCCTTTCTTTGCGTATCCCAGCTGTTTGTTAGGAAGTTGTGGGTCAGAGCACGAGGTCGACCATAAGAGGAGGAGTGAGGAGAGAACGCCAAAACTCGAACCACTGACCTTTTCAAGGGTAAACCAAAGCCTTAACCAGTGAGCCTCCACTCCCCAAATCCAGCTGTGCATCAATATTATACACGATTGCTGCTGACCTCTCGATTCCGATTGGTCATAAGGTGTTATTTTATTTTATTTAAATTCATTTTCTTTGATCTACTTGTACATGGATTTTTATACGCAGGTTTTTTTTTTTTTTTTTTTTTTCCTCTGGGAGGCGGCACGGTGGTGTAGTGGTTAGCACTGTCGCCTTGCACCTCCGGGGTCTGGGTTGGGTTCGATTCCCGTCTCTGTGTGCATGGAGTTTGCATGTTCTCCCCGTGCTTGGTGGGTTTCCCACCGGGTACTCCGGTTTCCTACCCCATCCAAGGACATGTAGGTTAGGTTAACTGGCGTTTCCAAATCGGCTTGAGTGAGTGAGTGAGTGAGTTTTTTCGGACATGGTGAAGTTGTTACATTATACATTGACAAATGAACAAAATAATTAAATATATAACATGCAGTTAAAAAGTAAAACACAATATTTCCCTGTCATTGATTATTTATAACTGTATAACTGCGCAACCCAAAGTATTTTATTCTTTATATACCTGTAACTGACGGAAGAGAAAGAATTGCACACCGATTAAAATGTCAAACATGTGTGAGCGACATAACATTATTTGAATTACTCATGATGCATTTATTAATGAATGAAATCATAAAATAAAACGTTAACTTGACAGTAGGTTTGAAAATCTTTGTACCATTCTGCTGAGTCTTACAATGAGTTTACTGGGATATATTTTATAGCGGTCAACGGTGGGCATTTCGGTGTCTAAGACAAATCATGCATTTATATTTTATTACAGAGAATCGCCGGCCTTCTCACGCTGCCTTTTCTTCAGCCCTGCTGATGAAAGCCTCCCACTGCTGCTGTCACTAAATATAACATGTACTGGGCAGAAAATGCACTCCTAAGTGCTAAACACATTTACCCAGCGCGAAAGCCACAGAGGTTTGTGTTTGAATTAGATTTGATTCACTCAGATTCGGTTTGAGCCCTTGCAAAACCCGACTTTTTTTTTTTTTTTTTACAGACCTGATTGGATCACTTTATTTAATTAATCATTAGGCACTCCATCTTCTTCCAACCAGCTCTGAGCTCAGCCTGCTGAAGTTATGATCCGCACTTAAATCCGCAACCCTTTTTTTTCCCCCTGCGGTACAGTAAATGAAGACGATATGAGCTCCATTAACCGAGCTCTAGATCACATCCGAATGAAATGAGAAACGGAAGCTGGAACCGAAAAAAGGCTTTGGCAGGATTTTTCTACATTTGTATTCATTATGATGGATAACCACTCATAACTAAATCGTCCCAAATCAATGCAGCAAATGTCCTGTGGTCTTTTGCTGAAAAATATCCATTAACTGTATATAACACCTACGGTAAATAAACTCTTGATGAATACAACGGGCATCTCCACTACGAGAATAAAGAAAAAAAAAAGCTTTCATAAAGTAATAGGAAAAAAAAAAAGTCACCATTTCGGAAAAAAAATCGAGTTACAGCGGAACCTTGGATTACGAGCATAATTCGTTCCGGAAGTGGGCTCGTGTTCCAAAACACTCGTAAATCAAATCATCATTTCCCATAAGAAAGTGCTGAACCATCAGCTTCATGGAAATGTGGTTGGAAAACATCACGAATGCTTGGTTAATCTGCATTGTAAAAAAAAAAAAAAAAAAAGACAAAAATTAACAATGCTTAATTATGAAAGTAAGAGCATTTCCATACACACACAAACAACATGAAGAGAATTCACAGGATTGGAACTAATCACCTGTCTGTCCACAAGAAAACCACGTATTAGTAAGACTCATCAGGAAAATTCTAAAACCTTTGGACTGCTCGAGAGCATAAAGATTGGACTAAAAAGGTCATGTGACCTGATAAGTCCAGAGCGATGGGCGTGTCAGGGTAAGAGGGGAAGCGCATGAAGCGATGCACCCATCATGCATAGTGTCCACTGTACAAGCCTCTGGAGACAGTGTTATGATCTGGGGTCGCTTCAGTCGCTCGTATTCCAGGAACCATCACCGCTGGACAGCACATTGCAAAACTAAAGGCATGGGGAATGATATATTAGAGTGTGTGGTGTGATGTGTGTGTTACATTGTGTATCTTTACTAAAGTTAAAAAGTCACGTCAATATTTATGTGGATGAAATCGTGCCAATTCCGATTTCACATACTGCAGTGCCAAGCCGCATTTTCTAAATCTGGGTAAAGTGAACCCACATCAGACAAGATGAATAACAAATAGTGAAAATAAATAAACAAATATCAGGGTGACTCAAAGGTGAGGAAGCACCGCAACTCAACCTCCGCGTGAGGTTTCCCTACAGAGGCTCGGCTTTATGCGTTTTTGTCTTCTTCACTTCCGTCTCAGAGTGTTCACACGTCATTGTGATCCTTTGCTTTTTCACTATAGAGATGAATACTTCTTCAGTGTACAGTAAGCGTCTGACTGGGTTGTGTTCCTTGTTTGTTTGTTTTTTGTTGTTGTTGTTGTTGTTGTTGTTGTTTTTCCCTCGCACTCGCTGTACCTTTGATGATTCTTGTAATGGTTTCTGATTATTCATTTTTGGAAAGTCAAAAGACTCATCCAGACATCAGAATGGTCTACAATGCGAGCAACATTTGTCACTGTTTTCCTCATCAGCCCATGAAAAAAAAAGAGCAATGTTAAAAAGAGCAATGTTAAAAAAAAAAAAAATAAAAAAAAAAAATAAAAATTTAATGTGTTTTTGACAAGTCTGTTTACTTTCGCAAACACACGTGCCATCTTCTTTTTGGACTCGCTGTTTATTCATGAGAAGCGAATGTTCTCTGTAAGAAAAAAAAAAAGTCAAGACAAGGCCTTTAGTGACAAATTAAGTATCTTAAAGCCATTATGGAGATGCAGGCTGTCTGAATGATGACACGGGTCTTGTGCTGTTTGTTGCACAAAAGTTGAAAGGATCTGAGAGTACAGTTTGTTCGCGAGCGCTGATGATGATGAAGAAGGCATTCGGGTATTTTCTACTTTTTTTTTTGTTTTTTGTTTTTTTGTCTCCGCTTCTTTCAGACCTTCCAACTCATTCCCTTATTTTGCACGCCAACAGTTCTACGATTATGATTTTCCTCATGCTTGTGCTTTGTTCTGCAACCAAATCTCTATACTCCACCTTGTCATATAAGAGAGCCAGGGGCTGGACAAGATCACGGTGAGGGATTTGAGCAGGTCGGGGCCCAGATCGTCTGCGCGCGCAGAGAGACGCGGCGACCCAATCACGCGACAGCACCTGGAGCCTCGTCAGCTCGGCGGCTTTGTGCAGCTCGTTCCGAGCGCACTGAAAATGTCAAGCTGACGACCAAATTGTCAGCGTGTGTGGCGTCGTGATAATGAAGCCGACGCTTCCTAAGAAACTTTGAGCGAGAACAATGGCGAGAGCACGCTCCGCTCAACAATATCAATATGACGAATACAAATCGGGTTAGGCCTCGAAAATGCGTTTGTGCGCCAGCTTTCTCGCTTTTGGAACCTTTTGTGAGGTGATGACAAAAACAAAGCACCATGTTACAGGGCATTACGCCGAATCCTCTAACCTGACTGGTCAGAAGGTGTTGAGCGATGCGCCACCAGTGGCACCATTATTTATTTTAAATGTCTCCAGACTATAGACATATTTTTCAGAAATCTTCATCATTTTTTTTTTTTTTTTTTTTTTTGCAATTTCCTCATTATATTAACTCGCCACTAATGATTTTCCTAGAAAAGCATATCCCTGTAGTGTTTTACTTCTTAACTATGTGGCGTCTTTAGTTTGCCCACTTGATTTCTTCATAGAAATAAGCATATTCTACGAATTCTACTGTTTGGAAACAAAGCTGTCCAGTATAACTAGCTACAGTACGTTTACACGGACAAAATATCTTCAATCCGATTGGAATCATCCTGGAGGCAGGTCAGCGGTGTCCTCTGCGATCGCAAGATACCCATCCATCTGTAGGCCAAGGCATGCCAGTGCGTTGTACACCATGTTGTCTCCGTATGTCATGTGTGAAAGACCACGGGAGCGGCAACAATAACAAAGAAAATGCAGGAGGCCCGTTTACGCTGGTACAGTATGGACATGTCATGCACGGTGGCCGTCATGGCGCTGCGCCTCAGCCCAGACGGACGGCCCGATAAGCGACGACTCCAAGAAGACATGAACCTCGCCAACATCACGCCCGATGACGAACTTGATCGGAAAGAGTGGGAATTACTGTAGCATTCAGAAAAACAACGCTCGCACCAAGGTGCATTGGTGGATACAGTAGACGCTTTACTACAGTATGTATGAAATATGGACCAACCAGTATCCCAGTAGATAAAAGTCCAAAGTAAAGTCGTTTCAGGGAGCTTACCGATCAAGAACTTCATCAAGTCACTTAATGTTACTCCTTTGTAGGGCAAACATGCAGAAAGAATAGATTTACTCCAACAAGAAGAACAGGAGTGTAAACATGGCTAATGTTTACCTACTGTACAGATTATTGAAGGTTTATCCCAAATTGGATTGAGGTATTTACTGTACAGCACATGATGCATTTTGTTCCCATTATAAGTGGTATATCGCGGCTGGTGTAAATGCGCCCAGTGTGGCAACGAGCCGTGCACTTACTGTAGAGATAAAAGTCACGTCTAAATCGCACAATTTGTCAGGTTAAACAATACCTGAGCACTTAAACTTTCTGACAAGTTAGGAGTAATTGACCTACCGAGCTGTACATATTCTTTGAATCTTAATCTTTACCTCTGAATGTGCAGCAAGAAAGACATTCCCACCAGACGTGACTTATGACTTTCGATTAAATCTATGTTGTGACATATTATGGTCACCTTTGTGATACCGTCTCCGTCGTCGCATTGAGAGATCAAACGGCGACGCGTGAGCACTAGGCCTATGACAAGATTTAGAGAGCAAGCCCGGCTTAAGAGAGCAGAATAAAAAAAAACAAAATAAAAAAAAAAACCGGAATAATTGGATCTCGATAATGGCTGCAATAAACCTCTGACATCTGACAGGGGAGCATTTCACACGGAATAGCTGATGGCATTGACAGCGTTCGCTCTGCCCTGCGCCGGCCCGCCGTGTGACGTGACGGCACCTCAGACGGATATTCTGCCATTTCCCGTATAATTGCGCTGGCTGTCCTCCAAACACTCTGATTGCGACCTTATTCGCTTAGCCGAGTTGACTGCAAGAATAGACTCTTTAATTTGAAGAAAACATCGTGTCCAAATACGGAGGGAGTTAACGGAAACGCGGCACAAGTTCCCCTGACTAAATCGCAAACGCGCCATGAACATTTGTAACTTCGAAGCCCATGAAGCCATCGTCTGTCTTATTCGCCATCTCTCTCCTGTCAATTAGAGCTGATTGCAGATGTGTTAGCTCTTGTATACAGAATAGAACAGTTAGCGCTCACCTCCAGCTGTGTTCAGCTGTACCATAATGTGCAGCTGGTTGAAAAGATATGGTGGTATCAGGTCTCAGAGGGACGCCTGACTATCACGGACTGGCATCTGTTGTACAAATGCTATCATAATACAGAGACGGCGGCATGGCTTACATTCCAAATCCTATCTGGCAAAGAGAACAAACCAGAATTTCAACACAAAACCCGAGCGTATGTTGGCGGACAAGGTGGAGAATTTGTATTAGTTTTATTATTATTTCCTTTTTTGGACATGAAAGCCAAGCGAGAGTCTGAAAACATGACAAAAGTCTAACAGGACCGTAGTATTTAACAACTAAAGAGATTATATTAGTCTCGCCCACTTGAGTGGTATTGTACAGTACTTTCCCTTTTAATACCTTAGTTGATGTAACCCAAGATTGGTGTACAGTATGTATGCATGTCCTGTTTTACTGGAAGATATACAATCTTGGGTTACATCAAGCCCTGATTTACTGTATCAAAGGCATAAGAATAAATGCTGAAGTAGGTACGTGTATACTGTAAGGGATTGTGTCTTTTGCATGAGTAAAACAAAACAGTTTAAGTTCTGCAAATTCTCTTCTTAAGTTTTGTAAAATGATGCCTCGGGCAGAAACCCGGTTGCCTCTTGTACGAGATTCTGACTTGACCATATTTAGATCTTTCAACTATATACAGTAATAAGCAAAACACAAGCTGTACAGCGGTGGCCAAAAATATTGAGACAACATATGGCATGTATTATACAGTTGGCAAGGTGGCATACACTGTAAACTCGGCTAAGTTGATTGTACTTAAAGCATTTGGGGCAATCGACATTGGCAAAAGTTTGTTTAAGTAGAGTCAACTTAAATGTAAAACAATCCAAACGGAGTATTTAAAGTCATACGCACTTGATTGCTTTAAGTAATCAAAAGTAGAAAAAAATTGATTTGAGTCAACTTAAATGTAAAATAATCAGAACTTAATATTTTAAGTCAAATTCACTTATTAACATAATTGGGATAGGAAAATCCTTTGGCATTTTATTGAAACATATAACAAGACAATACATTTCATTGATAATGATACTCTTTATGAACTACAAAATCGAAACCCACTTTTACACATGCAGTACAAGAAGAAACATAAGAAACGCATATCACAAAATGAGCAACTGCAAGAATATTTGCAATTGTGGCCTGACCATAAATGTGTCTTACACTGCAAGATCATTCATCAGCTTTTGAACGTTTGGTGGTAGCTCACTTCGACCTAAGTTTAGCATTACCTGCTGAATAAAGTTAAAACTGTTTTTAATGGACTTCGGGTACTCCAGGTGGAGCACATACAGTCGGCAAAGTCAAACAAGAAGCACATAGCTTGAGGCAGGTTGGTGAGTGCATTCATTACAAGGCTGACCCCTTGGATGATCCCCACTCTTGAGGGGTTCAGGTGTGATGATGTTGAGCTTGTGGCTCTGTTGTCTTCATAGCAGAGAATGTCCAAGGATTGTCCATAATTAAGATTCTTTGAGATTGTGTGAGAAACTAGACAATAAAGAATAAATTCAGGTAAACTGCAATTTGTCAATATACTGTATGCCTATATGTCGTAGTAGCTCCGCTAGCTGCTGGCCAATCCGACTTGTCTTCCTCTTGAAGATTTCCAAAGAATTCTTTTTTTTTTTTTTTTTTTTTTTTTAAGATTTTCTCTAACAACTCTCTTAAACTCCAAGTTAACCTGAAAAATCAAATAAAAACAAGCCACATTTTTGCATTCAGGCAAAGTTACTCATAACACAAATGCACCTCTTTTAACTTCTTGCACAATTATGTATTGCATGTAAGACGAAATTAAAACACACACACACACACACACATTTAACTACAAATGTTTTAACTGTTTTTAATCTGGAGTACTTAAACATAGAAAACAACTCACCAAGTTCACCAAGAAAATTGCCTCTTCTTTACTGCATTCAACTGTTGTTTAAAATAGTACAACCTTGTGAAAAACAGAAAATTGCAAATGTCATTTTTTCAACTGCGTGCTACTACAGATACGTTCCGGGTAGAAAACATATTTGTCCAAGGAGAAGGTAAACTGCAGAAAAAAACAAGTTTACTCTGTGATATTAAGAAAAAGGAGCAATTTTCTTAGTATCCTCCAACAAACAAGGCCAGGCGTTTTGAATCTCGAGCCAATCAGCGGCAACTGGGGTGTGGCCTTAGGTAAAACTTGATAGTTTAAGTGTGTCTCATCTACTCATCCTGTTTAAGTAATGCAATAAACCATTTTTTTTTTTAAGTGATATTTACTCAAACCAGGGGCGGATCTACTGGGATGGCACGGGGTGGCAATTGCCACCCTAAGAAAAAGGCTTGCCACCCCAATTGCCACCCCAGCTGTATGTCATCAGTGTCCTAGTGTTCTAAAAATAAAAGAGTTTTTTAATTTATCTGACGTTCCAATCCAGATATCAGGTTCAAGTCAATCACTCATCAGCCTTTATTTAATTTTATAAGACAATGCAAAAATGTGCACCCTAGTGTATACACCGAATAGGGAATAGCGTTCCTTGAATCCACAAAAACCATGCAAGAATGCTTGCTTCAGTGTTGCCACCCCTCATAAAAACACCCCTTGCCTCCACGTGAATAATTTTGTAGATCCGCCCCTTACTCAAACTGTTTGCATAGAAACAACTTTTGGGTTAACAGTGTAGTGGTCGTCACTGTCACCTTGCCCCTTCAGGGTTCAGGTTTGTTTCCTGCCTCGGGGTCTGTGTGCATGGAGTTTGAATGAATAAATAGATTGAATAAATAGAATAAATGGATTGAGACAACAGTTGGTTCCGAGTGAGTAATCTGATTGGACGAGAGGCACTCAACAAGTGGTGATAATATACAGTAATATCACTGGGATAGTGATTTATACAGTTTATATCACTGTCAGCTGCCAGTAGGTCGCTACGGAGCGTAGGAACGTGTGTCTGATAACATTACTGTATGTCATCTAAAACAGAACTTTGTCTACGTACTTAATAATTGCTTCTAAATTGTTATTTCCTCTATGTTGTTTTATTGGCATCTAATGTGAGCTACAAAGATAACTAGCTTTTAACATCAAGCTGAATCCAAAATCTCTCTCGAACCCGTCGACCCTTTAACAACCTATTGTGTACCCTACCGAACGCACTAGTTTTCCATTTAATGCTATTTAGGATTCAACTTCAGAACCTGTAGGTAAGCATTGTTGATATTCTAAAAGTAAAATAAGTGGAAATAATAGAGTTGCAAGCAATGATGAGCGGGCCCAAGCACCCTGTGCAGTGGGCACTTGCATTTAAAGGGGATATCCCAATACCATTATGACATAATTTTGTTAAAGGAGGAATTTAATGTTTAGACCCATGAAACGCCGCAGATGCTGGAGAAAGAAAAAAAAAAGCATTACACTATGATGTCACTCAATATAATGTCCCATACAGTAGGAAGTTATTAGCCACTTTTCGGCAGACGTTTAAGGCATCGCCATGGCTGCCCCGTGCAATCCCTCTGCAATTTTGCATCCTCAGTGTCTTGATATCACATAGGCCCAGTTTTGGTGGCGATCGTATAAATTCCCTAGGAAGAGTGTATCAAAATCCATCGGGTGTGTTTTGCAAACGACAGAAAATAACTGACTTCCTGTTCAGCTGAGCCCATGACATGCAATGGGAAAGTTGTTCAGCTCAATGAACTCTAAATGTGTACTGAAATTCGCCTACATGCGTGCAAGTGTGTATGAGCTATGCAGCAAAATCTCTTAGGTGGGCCTGTGGTACCCCGAAGTTCAGACTCATCCTAATAACAGCAGATTCCAACCTGTCTGCCAATTCTCCTTAGTTTTGGTGTATGTTTAGACTGTATATACAGTACAGTATATATTTACCTTAGAAGAACAATAGGGCCCTTCACACACATTGAAGAAATATGGTTCATGTCATAGTGCTTGGGCCCTAATAGAGTTTTTTATAAGTTAAATTAAGTTAAAATAAGTTTTTCATGGTTTATTCTCCTCACTTTTTGACTTTCTAGTACCAGTAAGAATTTAAGACTACTTTCAGATCTGTCAGTTGCTAGCTCAGCCAGTCATGGTTAGTTAGTTCCGCCAACCATGGAAGGATACTGTATGTGTTTGCCGAGAAAAGTAATTAGTTAAACGAAGAAACAAAATTATAATCTGTTAATAATAAATGGTGTTAGTGGAACACGGTTTCACAGCCTCATCTCGGCCGTGCAGCACAACAGCGCTCCCTCTCGTGTGATATCGCTTAATTATAGCGCTCCCTGTGCACAAAGCAAGTGATGTCACTAATTAGTTCGAGCCTGTCTGGCTGAAGAGTTGTGCTGATTAGAATGGTTCAGTTAATGGACGGAACAAATACATGGCAGGACTTTGACTTTCCGAACAAAACTGGCTAAACGCAGGGAATGCTCAAGTGAATTGTGAACTTCTGTGGCAAATTATATACGTGTACGTGATCTTCAGTAAGCAATCAAGCGCGCAGAGTTTGAGTGAATGTCTTTTTTACTGTATGCCCAGCCAGATTCAGCAGGCATCAATGAATACAGGACTGTATACTAAATACTGATTGTTGCATAGCGTAATTATTGCATTAAAATTTTTTTTTTTAAAAACATTAATTATAACATATAACAATATAACAGTTGACTTTGAATTTCACTTTTGGCCACCACTGTACACTGTACACTTTTATCCTTAATATATTCAGTATTTCACCAGGAGACACAGTCGAACAGATACACCATTGCATAATCTTTTTTTGAAAGCAACTCTTATTGACCTTGGTCTCCGCACTCAGAACACTTTTATAATTAGATTATCTTTCACTGAGCTTCCACAGTCAAATATCAAGCATCTTTTTAATCTTATTAGGTTTGTATTCCTTGATTTGCTCATATTTAAAAAAATAAATAAATAAATAAATAAATATCTTCAGACTAACAAAACTGCTCTCCTGCTCATATGTATTTCTATGAGATTCTTTTGCTCTTCTCATCAGCATATCCCATTTGTTCCCGTTAATTCGGCTTTCTCTGTGTCTTTGTTTCATGGGTTTGGCTTTGAGATTTGAGACGTCGTGTTGAGAACTTAATGTGGCGTCTTCGGTCAGACTGCGCTCGCTCTACAAAACGGGCTGGTACAATTATCTCCCTCAGAGACCCAATCAGGGGAAAAAAAAAAAAAAAAAAACACCCAGCAACAACAACAACTAAAAACACATATGTTTCACAGTGGCCGTGCCTGTAATTGTTTTATTTTCCAAACAAAAGGGGGAAAAAATCTGCATTTTATGATCTAAGATCTACCTTATTTCTTCAAAATGCTGGTCTGCAGGGTTTCCCATTTTACCCACAATGCCTTTCATCTACCTGCTGATTGTACTCTAGTGCCCTTGTTTCATCTCTATTTAAAGAGATTGATGCGGCAATGCTTTACTTCCTTTACATTTACTGTATACACTCTGTTTGTTTATCAACGCATTAACTTTCACGCTAATGTCACCAGCCAGGCCTCACGTTCCCAGCATACACTGTACATCACGAACAGTGTTGGGTGTAACTTTGTTGAGTACTTGGATTACTTTTTTGATGTAATCTAATGCGTTAGGTCCGCCATTTCAGTTCTCAGTGAAAGTAGTCCTACAAGCCCCGCCCCCCGATAACCTGCCCCCATTAATTATGGGCCGAACTTCGCTGAGTGATGATCGTAGAATAATTATAAAGGTCTTGACTAAAACAACATACATGAGGAAGCACAAAGGAGTTGCATTTTCTGCAATGGAAAAGTACTCGAACTAGTTACTTTGCTCAGAAAGTAACACTGTAATGTAACTGATTGCTTTTTAATGACAGTCATTTTGTAATGTAATTAGTTACTTTAAAAAGTAACGGCCCCCAACACTGCTCGCGATCAAACAAAGCCAGGTCCCTTTCACATAACTCACCGTACAATAGTTCCTGCGTTAAAAGTTTTTAACATTTCTTTCCTCTACGATGGATTGTTCATTAATACGACATTCAAATATTACCTACAGCACTAACAGTAAAATTTTACACACATTTTGCAAGAAATTTGTCTCAGCATACAAAGCATTTTCAGCATACGAGCAAACGGACAGAGGCACATATATTCGAGAGCTTTTTAAACTTGTTCAGTTAACATCTTTTTTTTGTGTGTGTTTTTTAATTGTTTTTTGCATTTTGTGCAAGATTTAGTGAAGACATACTGTACAGTCGCACCATGGTTCCCAAGGAAGGGCGGTAGCAAGAAGAAAAAGTGTTAAGAGGAATTATAAATTGTAAGTTTAAGTGAGGTTTAATGTCTATTTTTTTAATATATTACTTAATTTGCATGTCTTTTCTAAATGGTTTGATTTTTATACATAAAAATAAAATTACAGTATTGGAAATTGGTAACTCTTTAGGGTGGCTGGAACGGATTATCTGCATTTACATTATTTGCTATGGGAAAAATCGACAATAGAATATTTCGCCCTTAAGAACTCGCCACAAAAACTGATTAAATGTGTATGCGCTAGCTATTCGTAGCTACCCCTGTATCTGTATATTTTTGACATTGTTGATTATTTTTTATATCCAGTGTGCTGGCAATAACTGACAATTTCTGCTCAAAATAACAAAACTATGTCACCAAAAATCTATAAAAAAGAAATTTGTAAAAAAAATAAAAAATAAAAAATAAAAAACGCAACAAAAATGCTAATCACATCACAAATATTTCAACGTAAACGTTTTCTCGTTTCCCATTTTCAGTCCCTGGGACTATGACACCGCCGGTATTGTGTACATAACCCTGAGTTGCTTCGCTCTGTGCTTAGATTGGATTCACTTGCGAGTCTCTTTAGATAAAAGCATCTGCCAAATGAATAGATGTAAATGAGTTTTGAGCTCATAATTGGATTCGCAGTTGTTAATGCTATAACCGCAAGCATAGCAAGCGCATGGGCCAGATCCAGAATTTTAATCTCAATTTAACGGACCGGTGCAGATCCCTGAGCTTTTGAGGTACTCGCAAAAAAAAAAAAAGAAAAAAAAGATAAATAAAAGAGCCGACGTTACTACACATCAGTAATCCAAGCAGGCTAATAATTGAACAAGAGCAAGACTCGTAATGAAAATCGCACAGCTCTTTGCTCAGATGGAGAAAATCAAGCATCTATAACTGCCGCTGCATACGCTACCACAATTTCCCCTCCTTGATTAATATTTGGACTTTATTTTCATTTTAGGAGCGATCCAACCCTAGTAGATGATCGTACTTTTCTTTGAGCTCCTGTGTGTGTGTGTGTGTGTGTGTGTGTGTGTGTGTGTGTGTGTGTGTGTGTGTGTGTGTGTGTGTGTGTGTGTGTGTGTGTGTGTGTGTGCGCGCGTGTCTGGATATGCCATGATAAAGAACTCTGAGACAACTTGCCACGATGTTCCTGCACTGCGCTGGTACTGCACAGTGAAAAAGTATATTTTACCACGTTATTGGAAATAGTGACCAAAGGTCATCCGTGGAGTTGAATCATTCCGATGTCATGAGACTTAAATAGTGAAACTGTGCACACCGCAATTTAAACCAAATCAAGTGCAGCTAGGAAATTAAGCGCTATTCATAAGTTGTGTATGTCATATGGGAGGACACTGGATGAGACAGCATCTTGATCTCTTATTCAGGAATATATATTCAAACGTACTGTAGCAGATGACAGATGATCAGATTATCCTTTAAACCATTACCATGATTTCCTTTTATCTATACAGCTGACCCTGTGAAAGGTCGAGGGGGCCTGGGGTTTATCCTAGGTAGCGTTGGGCATCGTTTGCGTTTTTTACAATACCGGTGCCACATCATTACCATTAAAACGGTACCAGTGCCTAAGCGGCGCCTAAGGTGATTTTTATTTATTTATTTATTTATTTATTTTTTAAAGAGCCACAAAAATGATGAATAACATTAAAGAACGGCTTTTTGTTGAAAAAAAAACAAACAAACAAAAAAACATACAGTATATTAAAAGTTTAAAGTATACATGAATGTAAACAGATACAAAACATCACACATTTACACACTACCTAACCCAACTACCAGAATTTAACACCAATAACACTAAAGTAGTTGGTTTTACTGGATTGCTGCGAACCAGCATCAAATTTCAGTAATTCTTTTGGTAAAACACGCCACCTCTCCTGATGGTCTGAGCGGGGCCGGAGACACGCGCTCACGCTGCTGCTGATTGTCCGCAAGGCGTTAAACACGGTGCATCCCTCTGCTTTTAACTTCATCCCGTTTGTCCTCAAATGTTTCATTAGGATTGATGTTTCCAGCTTTATCTGCAGTTGTTGAAAGACATTTGTTAAACGTCACGTTGTCGGAATCTTTTGTTGTGAAATACAGTCACGCTTTAGGTCGTCTAGCTTCAGGCATTTTAATTGAACCATGTTTAGCTTAGTGAGCTAAAGCTACCTCCTGCCGTCAGAGCAAATGTAATTACTGCGTGCATGCGCGGCATTCAAGCGGATGGTCTCATTTCCCGAGTTGTGCTTTTAAGTCGGAATGTGAAAACAACATGGACACTCGCGTTACTACAAACATTGTTTAGATTTGTATTATTAGGGCTTCATGTGCATTTTTTCGCCTACACTGCTTCTCATTGGAGGTCGCGTTGCACCTCCAGGGTGCGGGTCCGATTCCCGGCCAGGTTTGGTTCCCGTCTCTGTGTTTCCTCCGGATCTGTTTCCTCCCACAGTCCAAAGACATGTACCCTGACCCCATGACCCTGAATACAGGATTTAGCGGTATACAAGATGAGTGGCTCTTGGGAGGAAAGTGGAGTACCTGGAGTTGTCCCCCGTACAGTCCTGACCTCTGTCCAAGCCATTTCACAGTGCAAATGCTTCCCAGTGGTTCACTTTTTTGATAAGATGCCATCAAGGTAGAAAGTTTTCTCAGGCAGCGTCTTGAGAAAACTTTCTACCTTGATGGTATCCAAATAAAAGTGAACCACTGGGAAGCATTTGCACTGAAAGCCCTCATAGTGAGAACGTTGGTACTAAAAAAAAAATAAACACAGGTAGGTTATTCTGGGAACTACCAGAAGTCCGGAGTTTTGTGATCTTCAGGAATGTGGTGGATTGTAACGTATCAGAAGACCGGCCAGATATGTGGGAGCTAAACCATTTAGAGCCTTGTACGTAAGTAATGATACTTTGTAATGAATTCCAAACTGAATAGGTAGCCAGTGCAGGGATGATAATATTGGGGTTGTATGATCATACTTTCTTGATCTAGTTAGAACCCTGCCGGCTGCATTTTGGACTAACTGTAGTTTGTTTATTGAGGATGCAGGACAGCCACCCAGGCCTGGAGTTCATGAATGAGGTATGAATGAAGTAGCTTTTCTGCATCGGATACAGAAAAAAAAACGTTCCTAGGCTTGGCAATATTTCTAAGGTGAAAAAAGGCTGTTTTTGTGATGTTGGAAATATGATTTTTCAAGTACATGCTCATTTAATTATTATGCAAATTCATTAGCACAGGAGCACCACAGTACCGCTTTCCTGTTCACTCGGACCCTTCCACTGTTGGGTGTATTAGGGCTGGACAGGAGGGAAGCCTGGTTATAGACTTTGTACTGTAGCATGACGCAGTCTAAACCAGCTACAACTGAACTTAACTAAGACCAAAGAGATGGTTATTGACTTTCGTCGGTTTGGGTCTCCCGTTCTTTGTCACCATTGAGGGAGTGGATGTTGAGAGGGTCAGGTCATACAGATACCTGGGGCTGCAGCTGGATGACAAACTGGACTAGTCAGTGAACACTAACTCACTGTATAAGAAAGGTCATAGCCATCTGTTGTTCCTGAGGAGTCCAGGATCTTTCAACATCTGTAATAAGCTCCTGCTGATGTTTTACCAATTGGTGATCGCTAGTGTACGTTTTTACGTGGCAGTGTGCTGCATCAAAAGCTGGGATGCCACGCGATTGGACAGGGTGGTCAGGAGAGCTGGTTCGGTGGTTGGATTGGAGCTGGACTCTCTCGAGGAAGTGGTGGAGAGGAGGACACTAAACAAAACGCTGTCCCTCATGGCCAACCTCGACCAGCCACTGCACATCCATCACAGTGTTGCACGCATAACTCTCTCATCTGTGAGCTTCAGGCTCGGCTCAGTTACCCCAACTACTGCATACTTTGCCATTACATACAGGCTCATTTTCATTGACACTTTCATGCTGGCACTTTCTTTGCACAAAGATTGTACTTCGGTATTTGCAAAATGAATGCTATTTGCACTATTTATAGAGCTGCACATCACGTCTACACTTTTTTTTCTTCTTTTTTTTTTACTTGTGATTTATATTTGTATCTGTCATTGACACCTGTGGTGAAGAAGGGCACAGTAGACTCCGTTATTACAGTATATTAATGTACTTAATTAAGTACTGAATAATTGCACTCTTCAGTAAATAATCTTAATCAAGATCAAATAGGCACTCGGTGTATCTCTGATGACCTAAAAAGCATTTCTGAATGCACAATGTGACGTACTTCAGCGGGGACAGTACAGGAAAAATGGAAACACTTCAACTTCAAATATACAATAAAAGCCAATTTTGAACATTCGACAGCAAAACCATTAACACAAAAATGGAAATATTCGGTTCTTATCAGACCTTGGGCGATCTTGTGTTTCTGATCAGATATGGGACGAGGTAGCCAATCAGAATCAAGCATGTGATGTCCAATCAATGTGCTTTATCCAATCAGAAATGAGCGCGAGGGTCCGCCCTTTCTGTTTGAATTTGCAGTCTGGGTTATAAATTGATTAAAATGTTTTAGACTTTACGACCACCCAAGTTCTGAGATGCTTTCCTTCTCAGCATGGTTGTAAAGAGTGATCGAGAGCTCCCTGACGAAACTGTCCATCATTAGACATTACTGAAGGTTAAGTTCAGACCGGTTGTAAAGCATATTATTGTAACCCAAATATTTTGACCTTTATGTGGCATTTAATGTTGTAGAAGAAAAAGAGAATTCGAAAAGGCTAGGTGGTTTTCATTCCACTAATTGTGCATACCTTTTCTGAACCTGGTCCGTGTCTGTGTCTGTGAACCGCGTGCTCTCACCTCGGAGTCTCCTCCAGCGGTTAAACTTCTGCTCGGTATGCAGAAGCGTGGGAGCGAAGACCAGAGCAGGTGCTCGACCACACCTGCAGATCAACGGCAGAGAAAACATGATTACTCACGTAAAGATCCAGCGATTAAAGGTTGGGGGTGGGGGGGGGGGGGGGGGGGGGGGATGGGGCGGGGGGGTCTGTTCAAACATCTGCAAGCTGCTCTTTCACTGATCAGGCAGCATTTCTCAGAGAAGGAAGTCGAGAAAGTGAGAGAGAGAGAGAGAGAGAGAGAGAGAGAGAGAGAGAGAGAAGGGGGGGGGGGGAGAGAAGCCTTCCCAAACCATTAATATTGAGAGCGAGGATGAGATTTTCATAATGAGGGTTCCAGTCATCCGAGGAAGCGGATATGTTCTGCTAAGTAAGAAAGTTTTCATCATGAAAGGGGGGGGGGGGGGAGAAAAAAAAAATGCAGCAATGCAATTTATTTCTCCGGGTCGAATAAATGTAATGGCGACACATTAAGATATGAAACTGCTAAGCCTGCACGAGGAAGGGTTACTGAAACTTAAAAAGTCCATGAACGTAATAAAAGTGCACTGAATGATTCTCTCTCTCTCTCTCTCTTTAAGAAGCTTGAGCTTGACGTGACCTGCTGGTAAATGGCACGCTTCGTAAAATCATTGTTCGGGTGCACATGTGTTAATGTCGAACTCTGGGAATGTTTTTTTAAATGTTTTTCCTATACAGTATTTTAGTAATCCTCATGGTGGCGTAGTATTTAGCACTATGGCCTCGCACCTCCAGGGTCGAAACACTGACTTATTACTGAACAACATGGAAAACTGATCCGAGTGCGCTTTGCTACGCTATGAAATGTTCAGGGTTTTTTTTGTTTCAGTTCTATCTCGCAGGTGAGACGCTCGCTCGTGCTTCGTTCCCGTGTCTGTTCGGAAACCTTGAAGATAAAGGAGCTAATATGAATACATGTCGGAGATGAGACGAGAGGAGAACAGAGGCTGAGGCTTTGAAGAGCACATCTGCATTCATTTTGTCTTCAGGAGGAAGCATGTGAATGTGTGTTTGCTGTCTCACACACACACACACACACACACATCTTTTCATCATGTCTGCATAAAGAAAGCTCGCTCTGCTTCTCTCCGCCCTATCAGAGTGCGGATCCTGTTTCGCCTCCTGACCTTTAGTGGTATAAAGCGTCCGCCATGTTTCAGACCGCTCACTGACGGGACCGCGCAAACGCGTCATTCTGTAATCAGGGAGAAACGCACGGAGACGGGTTATCTATTGATCCACATGATTTCCCAGCAGTCGAGGAGGTGATTAGTTTTGTTTTTTTTGTTTTTTCCCTTGTTTTGTTTTTTTTCGTCATGCATTCAGCTTGAGTGAAGTATTAGCATTGAAAAACAGAAGAAGAAAAAAAAAATCCATGCAAAGTATGTACGGATTTATCTGTTGGTTTGTCTCCACCTGATCACAAGAAAAGATCAAAATCTATTTCGAGGCACGTGCGCCTCTAGTCGCCGACGTAAAAAAAAAAAAAAAATTCCCAGCGAATAAGAAGATTCCTTGTGGAGTGCAGGATGGAAGCAATTAGCAACGGGCATGCTGCCACACGAGGCGCAGAGTCCCGTTAGATTAATCAGCATTTTTCACTCTGTCAAAACGAACGCATATGAAACAGGGCCATCTGGTGGGAGCGAAAGCCGGAATGTGATTTAAGGCGTCGCATCTACTTGCCATTATGCACTCTCATGGCAAATGTCAAGAGATATTAGAGCAGAGAGCAGACTTGCGCAATAATAATCATCCGTTTGAGGAGAGCGCGTGCGTGGGAGCCTCTCCTGCAGCGCACGACGTGGGCCACCTTCATTTACCTCGGGCCTGCGTGATGAAGCTCGGCGAGGAGGCAGCGCCATTGTTTTAATAATGAAACCTCATTTATCTTCAGGCGCCGTCTGAGAACGAATCCAGTACCACGCTAAGAGGAGGATGATCAGCCGTGCTGGGCTGGTGAGGGAGACGGAGGGATCACATCGATAGTAATCGTGTGTTGCGGCAAGTTTAACTTCTCGTCTTAAAGGGGTGACGCATTACACGTGCTGGAGGCTTTTAAACCTGTACCGCTCGCGAGTTGATTGTTTTCCGATAGCATCGCATCCTGGAGAGTTTTACTCATTCTATACTTAAACCACACGCAGAGTAACAATTTATTTCTTATATGAAGTATCTATACGAATAAAAGAAAGGTTTTGTCTGTACGTCTAAGTGGTGCAGCATACAGTACGTGAATTTTAAGTCGTTTTAAGACAAAAGTCCATCTTTATCCGATCTACTTTTTCCATTTCTCATCCGCGATTCGCTCTCTCCGTTTACCGAACAGCGAGTGTATTTGTGTGACGATAAATAAAGTACAACTTAGTGTAGCAAGGCGTCAGATACTCAACCTTACAGGATGTGTTTCATATATGAAGAGTTGTTCAGGTGAAACCAGGACTCGTATCGAAATTTCTGCCGAATGGAGGGGTAAACTGTGATATTAGGTGTTATAGAAGGTCACACGTTTCTGAATGGCGAGCCCGGTCAAGGTGGCTCGGAGCCCACGTGAGAACATTCAGCGAGTGGAAAACCACTGATCCTTGATAATCGATGGATAACTTGTTGCCTACTTGCGGATTAAAGTGACACATTTGTCTGTGGGAGCTGTACACACAATCTTGCACCAACACCACTTGCACAGTACAGAATCTCGACTGGGACCATTAACGGAGTTCCTGGGAGGCCGGCGTTTCAGATGGGAAGGCCGAACATGGCTCCGGGGTAGTGAGAAAATCTTCTACATTCCCAGGGAAACACTGGGATAAGTGCATTAGTGCAGCAGGGGATTATAAGTCCCAGTCTGACTTAAACACCCAATCATCTTTGTTAGAAATAAGGGTGAAAGATTTTAAGGAAATCATTTGCAAAGAAACTAATGAATATACAGTACAGAGCAAAAGTTTGGACACCCCTTCTCATTCAGCGAGTGTTCTTTATTGTGTTCTTTAGCCCAAACGCGTCTCTTCTGCTTGTTGCCTGTCCTTAGCAGTGGTTTCCTAGCAGATATTCTGCCATGAAGGCCTGATTCACACAGTCTCCTCTTAACAGTTGTTCTAGAGATGTGTCTGCTGCTAGAACTCTGTGTGGCATTGACCTGCTCTCTGATCTGAGCTGCTGTTAACCTGCGATCTCTGAGGCCGGTGACTCGGATGAACTTATCCTCCGCAGCAGAGGCGACTCTCGGTCTTCCTTTCCCGGGGCGGTCCGCATGTCAGCCGGTTTCTTTGTAGCGCTTGACGGTTTTTGTGACTGCACTTGGGGACACTTTCAAAGGGGACAAATTACCTCAGGAGCAAAGGACACTACCGTCTGTAACAGAGGCAGTTGTGAAGACACACTTTCAGAAATGGCAAAGTGAAAAAGATCTTTGACCAACCAAAAAAACTCAAGGAATCAGACATGCATATGACTTAATACCTGTCCTTGTCCTTGCTATTATAATCTCTCGTGGCAAATGTCAATAGACAGCAGCAGCCTTGGCATGCCTGAGAGTCAGAAACAGGTATCATGTATAAGGAAGTTCCATATCATTTACATAACGCTTGTCCTTCCTTCAGCAGCTCTCTGTGTTTCTCTGTTTCTCTGAAGCGTGCGAAGCTGAGTGGATTTAAAACGCAGCTTGGATGTTGTTTCCTCATCACCTACAGCAGGCTGGACAATTAAGCTGCTGATAACACAACATGTCGTTTTTATAGAACTATCAGGGAAATGGATAGAAAAAATGAACATATGACTGCGTTTGCGTTAATGATCGCGCTCTAGCCGGGAAAGGTCGACGGTGCGCTCGCGTCGCTGTGTGAAAGCAAGCATCGTTAGAATTCTCAGCATGCGAGAACCGTTCAGCAGCGCCGGCACCAGTGCACGGGTAAATGTATGAGGATAAGCCAAGGAGCGGATGTACGCTGATCAAAAGCAGCGTTAAGAGCGCTGAGAGGCGAGGGCGAACAACGTCAGGAAAAATATCTTGTTACAGTGGTACCTGTCACGGAATGAGAAATAGTAGGTTGCTCTTGAAGTTGATGTGATGGCAGCCGGAAAAATGGGGAAGAGTCAGGATCTCAGGGATAGATACCCTCATTCCGAGGTGTTTTAAAATCACCGCAAGCCACCACTTGTCGTCATAGTGACCGCTACATACAGTATCGCTGAGCTGAATGGTTCTAGCACCATGGATACCGCTAGTCCCAAATGCTGTTCCATCAGTTGGTGTTTTGATGATGGTGCTCCATCCAATACCTCCAAGAAGACTTTCGTTCTGGTGACCATGACGGCGTGGTATACGAAATACACGCGAGTGGGGGCGGGGTCATCCAGGAAGACACCACGCCCACCAGGACCACCAGGACCACCAGGACGGAAACGTTTTCCCAGTAAGATAAAAGGTCATCACTGATCTGTAGTTTTCATCCAAGAGGACACGCAGACACAAGTCAAATCATTTGAGCAAAAATAAACACCCCCCCCCGCCCGCC
This sequence comes from Clarias fuscus, assembly GCA_030347435.1. Classification (NCBI taxonomy): domain Eukaryota; kingdom Metazoa; phylum Chordata; class Actinopteri; order Siluriformes; family Clariidae; genus Clarias; species Clarias fuscus. The sequence goes on along the minus strand of CM059216.1, from coordinate 3,562,739 downwards.
TTTTATAATTACAAGCCTTTAATTAATACTTAACTTGTAAAAATCTTTATTGTTGCGCATTGTGTAATTTATTCCTCGTTAACAGTAGTGACTTCTGCAGTACAGCTTTTTAACTTTAACAATCGTCATGCTGTACAAAAATAGCCGAAATGATGAAACGGTTTTATACAAGCAGCCGCGCAGACCGACTAAGCCGAACTCTATCTCTGATGTGCTAATTTGATCCGTGAACAGCAAAGTGATTTTTTATTTTTTTTTTCCCGACGCCTGCAGCTTTGATTCAGTCCAGGTTTTATTCTAATCCTCAGATACTAGGACTTGTGCAGCACTTCATCCCGACACGAGGTTAAACCACGGATGCGCAAACATCATTGTGTAATTCCGAGTGCTCCGGGTTGGCAGACAACTCCTTTCTTCGACTCTCGAAAGCTACTTGCTAATAAGTCAGCGAGCAGAGCCACAAAATTAGACCCAAATGAATGATAATTATCTTGCAGAGTGGAGGAAACAATATGAGCCTAAATGATCTGTATTATGCAGCAGCTTTGTTGCACTCTGTTGCACTGCCTCGTCTCTCTCCTCGTCGCGCTGCCATTCACAGAGGCAAGCAGGCGACACAATGAAGATGCTAAGGTCAGTAGGTGGACGCCCATGCCCTGTCCATGGCATGGTCTGAATTATAATAAAGATTTTTATTTATTTTTTTAAGGCCTATTTAAATGCGAATAAGCCTGAAAAACAAAAGCCAAGCCGTGTTCCACAATGCGCCGAGATTCATATGCATAAAACATTTGCATATAAATAAATAAAATGTCTAGAGTCATGCACACTGTAGCCTGCATGTTATACAACCGCTTTCATTTCCCAAAGGTACATTTTGTATTTATTCGAGCGGCGGGTTTGCCGCAAGAGCGCCGGCATTTAGGCGTCCGCGAGGCGCGGCGTACACACTCTGGCAGGAAGCGAGTGCCACTTGATGGGGCTCGAGACTCAACAGCAGATGTGACCTTTAGGCCCTGGATTCAGCCATTTCCCTCACTTTGTGGAAAAGGTCACGGAGACTTTGATGTGAACTAATATATTAGGCCATTAAAAATGAAATAGGCCCTGAAATCACTTCCTCACCTAGAAAGCATATTGCCGGAGAAGAAAGAAAAAAAAAACAAACAAAAAAAAGCCTTTGAGAGACGCAGCAGTGGATTTCAGTTAGTTAGTAACAAGAACAAAGGGCATGCTGATTTCTTATTAATGCAAACAGTGAGGTTTAAACGTCTGTGTCGACTTTGCCTGAATATTTGTATTTCATCGAAAGAAAAAAAAAATCCATCTGCTTAAAAATATTGTACACACACCAAAATATATACGTTACCCGAACCTAATTGGCATAAACACCAGATCATCTCACATGCCATGCCTTCTACCCAGACTTCCTGGGAACGGATGGCTGGCGGCATCATGAGGGTTCAAACTTCCTGTTTGTGCCTCTTCCATCTGTTCATCCACCCATCCATCCATCCATCCTTCCGTCTATAATCTGCAGCACTTATTGATCACAGAGGGACCTGGAGCCTGTCCCAGGGAACTTATGGTGCAAAGCGCGGGACACTCTGGATGAGATGCCAAGCCATGGCAGGGACACAAGCGGAGTACCTGGAGGCAGGGGTGGCGTAAAGGGTGTGGCGGGGTGCACCAAGTTCCATTCCAACCGCTCCTTAGTGACATGGGTTGGCTTCATCAAGGCTGGAGGTCCAGTATATCAGCTTTTCAAGTGATTTAGAATCTGTAGCCGTGCCCCTATGAGACAGAAACCCACCAAGCCTGGGGAAAACATGCACACACACACACACTGAAGGTGAGATTCAAACACCCGAAATCTAGAGGTACGAGGCAACACAGCTAACAAGCCACCATGCGGCCCACAATAATTCTTCCCACACGGGTAATTATCATCCGAGTCGAAATATAGTAGTCATGGCTAAGATAAAAACTCAGACATCTTCATCTAACTAACTCAAAAAGGAGGGTGGGCGGCAAACCTAAAAGGGCACGAGACTCATAAAATTTTTATTATCCCTCATAAATTTAGGGCTCAAAGCAAATACAGCTCCCTGCACATGAAATTCACCGCTTCGTCCTTGTTTTTTCACGAGAAAAAAAAAAAACATCATATTTACGGTGCTGGAGTTAATATGCGCCGTGCAACCTTGTACTGATGATAAACTAGTTACCCGAAGTTGGAAAATCCAATCAGAAGGACGCGTCAGGATGATGGCCGCGTCTCTCAGAGCAGATACGGTGCGGTTTGATAATTAGGTGAGGCGAAAAAGAAAGCATTCGTATCACGCCGCTTATCGGGTTACGTTACAATCCATCTACGATGTAAGGAGGGAAAAACGCAGCAGAGACTAATGTGAATACAACTTCAGGGCACGCTTTGCTGTTCAAACGACTGATAATAATGAATTACTTTATCTAAGCGCTCGTTTGTTACAGCTGTGGCACACATGAGCACGTTGGCGCTCGCAGACGAGGGCATCGCGTTCGGCGTCAGGTATTAATTTGCTTCCGCTCGGATGCGCAAAATAATCCCGATAAAGAATAAATTCGCAGAAAGGAGGAAGTCGCGAGCATCGCCCAAAGTGGAGCGCTGACATTGAGCTATGCAGGAATCTATAAAGAGTGCCAGGTGATTAAGTGCTTCCTGTGACAAAGTAAAAGACGTGAAAATATGAAGCTTAAATGATGCACAAACCAAAAATGTGACTGCATGGTGACTGTTTTTTTTGTTTTGTTTTGTTTTTATCTTCCTGAATAACTCTCCAGGACTGTGGAGCATTATGCTAATCTTCCATCCCAACCAAACGCATGCCCTTTTGCCATTTTTGATGGCCAACACAGCCCAATTAGCCGCTTGATTAAAGCAGAGAGTAAACTTTTTTTGTTGTTGTTGTTGTTTTTTCGCCAAAGCGATGAGCATTATTCTTATGCGGCAACCCCTTAATGAGACACCTTTCCGCACATACCCATGAGCCATAATTGGTCCAGGGACAGAATAAGGACCTGGAAAAGGTCACACCAAGGTCGCGGTTATTGAAAGTCCAGTCCTGTGAGCACTCGCTCAGTCGGACACTCGGTGCACAGAAGGTCTCGTCCGGCGGTGTGGCGGTGACCCGAGCGGAGAACCGAGCGCATCTGAATCCGCAATGTTCCTTGTCGAGCCTCGACGGATTCATAAAATAATCAGGTAGAAATCCGTGATGTGTAGCGTGTCCTGTGGCTTTACACCACATCGCTGCATCACTGAGGGTTATTTTTGCGGACCAGTTTAATAAGTATTTGCAAAGAAGTACTCCTATAGGAAGAGAGAGAACGAGAAAGAAGAACAAAGAAAAACATATATATGTTATATATGTGAAGAAAAGTTGCATATCATTATTAGTCTCAAGAAATAACACATAAAGTCCAGGGTGAGAGATACTCGAAATTTAGCACCAACTCCATTATATGTTTATAAGTCACGATGGTCACGATAAGTCACGATGGTCCCACCCACTCGTTTCATATTGGCTCACAAAACTGAAGCTCATTTCAGTACATTTAAATTCATAAAGCAAATGCACTTCAGACACTGTACATCATGGATCCCTTGCTGTTGACATTTTTTTTTTCTCTCTTTTGAATAGATTAAATTTTTTAGCTAAAAAAATTAAAAAATGCTGCTGGATAGATATTGGACCAACTACATGCTGGGTTCATTTAACCCAGCAAAATGGGTAAAATATTCAATCCAAATTCTAGGTCATATTTAACTATAATGCTGGGTTAATTCTACCTCACAAATAGGTAATTATTATTTTTATGTTTTACATGTCTATGGGTAAAACAGTTTAAACAGTTAAATTATTTTGATATACTGGTCTATTAAAAAAAAAAAACCAGCTCTAAGTTTTGCAAACCATACATATATGCAATAAACAAGACCCAATTAATTGTACAAAACATAGAAAAAGATTTATTTTTCAAAAGCACAAGATCAGATAAAACAAAACAAGTTCAACAGAGACATCATTACGATACTATTACTGAGAAGCACTAATGCCTGAGAGCAGTGCTGGTGATTATCTCCCAACATCAGGATGTAGGTGTACGGCCTCGACTGACAGATATTCCACGGTGTTGGTTCCAACCTTAGAAAGAAAGAAAGTAAAAGTTTATGGGGGAATTCGAGAGGGTTGTCTAGTATGCCTATTTGTAAGATGATTAGTGTTTTGTAACACCTCAGCTATTTTATATGTGTTTGCTAACGCTAGCAACCTAGCTAAATGCTAGCGTCATGCTGGCACTACAGCTAACAGTTTAGCTTTCATTCATCACTTCACCACCTTCATACACCCTGCAAGCATTCTACAAATAAAGCTAAAAAGCTCAGACATTTTTGCAGTCTCTTTCATACACAGGTGGGGTTCTTTGGTTTGGCTAGTTAGCAGCCATTGTCAGATAAACTAGCATGCTATAGCACAGACCAGGCTGAAAGTTTGAGTGTAACACAGTAACAGTAATAAATGTAATGGTCATAGGTGAGTGAAAGTGTGTATACAGACCTTATATTGGACGTTTACATTTCCTCTTAAATGCGCGAGGAGGAAGAAAAAAAGACACGAAGCTGACACAGCCACTGAATACACCGGTGAACTTCGGGGGAGGGGCGGTCTTGTCTGTGATGTTAGCTGTCGCTAGCTAACCCAACTCCAACCCAGCAAGCTGGGTTAAACAAAAAGTACCCAACTCACTGTAAATAACCCAGAAATATTACCCAACAGAGGCAACCCAGCGTTTGGGTAGTAAAAACAACCCAGCATTTTTTAGTGTGCATGCTGTTAGAAAAATCTATCTTGTGTTCTGTGATGAGAGGAACTCCTTTTTTTACGATAAACATTTTTGTATTTCAAATTTATTCTCCTCGTTTTCTTTCTTGAAGCCACAATGTAGAAGATTGTTCCCTTCTTTCCTTCCTTGAGTACAGTACATTCTAAGTTTGTATAAAAAAACATCCCCTTCCCATCTTAAAAAAAAAAAAAGAAATAAAAAATCATTACTTTTGCACGTTCCGCTATCTGTTTTCAAGTCGGATGAATAATTAATGCTGAAGCGCGTCAACCCAGAACTGCAGGAGCAGGATGTAACACAGACAAAGCAAATCTGCAGTTATTACACCACTCGCGCGGTAATAGAGACGTCTTTGATGAAATGTAATTAAAATACTGGTTGTTGTAATTAAAACCATTAGTCTAGTGTGAGAGAAGCGGAGAACGCCGCATCATTAAAGCCTCACATGTTAGCAGATTTCTGATTGAGAAACCGTGAATGTTGCAGATTCTCTACTTCACACTTGCATACTTTTTTTTTTCTTTTTTTTTTTTCTTTCAGATCCAGATGCCCTGTTTAATATGGGCACAGAATGTTCATCTTTCAGCTGCGAGCGTGTGAATGATGCCCTGGCGTGAAACAGACGGCGAGGTCTGGACCCCGAACGGCGGCGCCGCAGCAGGAGATTTTGGCTGGAATTTGTTGTAAATTGCTTTGGGGTCCAGGATAAGACAAAATCACAGCGCACACACACGCTCACACACACACACACTCAAACACGCAGAAAGATACAAACGCCCCCCCGCGGTGGCAGACACTGAGAGCCGTCTTAAAATCCGACCATTTGAACCGAACCCTGGTGTGTTTTTCCACCTCTCTGTGGTGTTGTAGGCAGGTCAGCGTATAGGAGGGAACGGACATGTGCGACATGGTCATGGAGAACTCTCAGAATGAGACTCGACTCGGGGCCGACTAAATTGAGAAATTTATAAAAAAATGCAATAGGTTTGCAGAAATGCAATGTGTCCTGGAGATTTGAACCAACAAACAAAAAAGCAGAGAATAAAAGTTTAAAAAAAAAAAAAAAAAAAAAACAGAACATTTCTAAAACTAGTATTTTTCTGTCATTTTCAAATCAAATGTCTCGCTTCAGCTCCATGAGTCTAACTTTTGGACTGTTTGACTTCTTCCATCACTGTATTTATTCATAGTTTCTATAAAGTACGATATAAAGTACAACGGTTCAGCCAATTTTGCGTGACTCTGTGACCAAATCTTTCTGAACAGACATACAGACAGAAAAAAAAATATATATTCTGAGACTGATTTCGGGTCCTCAGATGTATGAAACGTAAAGATACCATTGAAAGATGGAGAAACCTTTCTTTTATTTATATAGAATATCAGTAAGGTCACTGGACACTGATTGTTTTCCAATCATACTGTAGCATGTCTTGAATATGTGTAGCTAGCTGATTATTCATTCGTTCATTCATTCCCTTTATACAGGGTCACAGGAAGCCTGGAGCCTATCCCAGGAGACTTCGAGCACTAGGCGGGGTGCACCCTCAAGTAATTCGGGAACTCCCGTTAACCTAATCTGCATGGCTTTGGACTGTGGGAGGAAACCGGAGAACCCAGATGAAACCCACCAAGCACGGGGAGAAAATGCGAACTTCATGCACACAGACCCCGAGGCGGGACTCAAACTCTCAACCCGGAGGTGCCAGCCGACAGTGCTGATCTCTACGCCGCTCTGACACCTTAACTGGATTATTAATTATTCATTACATTTCATGTTGTCCATGAAACAAGTTCGTCCTCACCAGCTGCTCTTATTTTCTCTATGGAGTTAATAAAACTGCAGTAAAACTTATTTGCTCTCATATTTGAGAATAAAGCATTGCTATGCTTCGGATATCTTTACGACTGTGCAGTTTGGTCCGACCGAGAAATAACGTTTAAACTGATCTGTTTAGTCCATTCACAGCTTTAAAAAGGCGGAATGTAAACTCGCACAGCGTGACCCAGCTGACAATATCTCATCTCATCTCTCTCTCTCTCTCTCTCTCCACTTTTTTGCTCTCTAGTTACACATGCACGGACAGGGAGTGTGTTTACTAACTCTACATTCATCAGATGGCTGACAGGAGCTTTTGCGTTTTCATTATTTTATTTTTTTCCTTTAATGCAGAAGCGTGTATTGTGTTATTAAGATGCTGTTGTGCCGAGGTCAAGCAGAGGAGATCTGTATGGAGAAAAGCAGCAGTGCAAGCATTCCCCCTGCCTCCCTTTTTAATTTGAATGAAGTAACAAACCTACCTTTGCAGAAGGTGAACACTGAATCTTAATTAAATCTCTTGGCCACGGCTGAGCTTTAATTTATCATAATATAAGGAGATCACATCTGTCGCGCTAGACCGGAGCGCAGCGGCTAAGAAAATGGCCGTGTTTTAAAATGTGATTATTTTTTAAGTGTTTGTTTGTCATTGGAGCACTCCGAAGAACCGGATAATTGCAAAGGAGCATGTGGGTAAAGGAAGAGAGCTGAGATGGTCAAGGTTGAACATGGTCAAGTGAACATGAATTTGGAGCACTCAGGTTTGAAGTACTGGAAGCCACAAGCGCGTACGTGATGATGCGACTCATATGTGATCGTAAAGGAAAAACGGCGCAGGTCGAGTCCTGAATGTGAGAGCTACTGTAACACTGTACATGTAAGTAAGAATTAGAAAAATCAACATTGAAATATAAACCAGTTTATTTATTTATTTGTCATTTAAGAATTTGGGAATAAATAAGTTTGCGGGAAAAACAAATATCACGTGTTCCGGGAAAAAAAAAGAGGTGAGCAAAAAAAAAAAAAAAAAAAAAACATGTAAAATGAACCTCACCCAAATGAGGATGGGTTCGCTGTTGAGTCCGGTTCCTTTCGAGGTTTCTTCCTACTGCCATCTCAGGGAGTTTTTCCTTGCCACTGTCGCCTTCGGCTTGCTCATCAGGGACAGTCGGACCATTTTGATTCATACATTTTCACATTCCGTACAAACTTAAATAATTCTTTTGATTAAATAATTATATAAATAATAATAATATTAATTATTGAATAAAGCTGCTTTGCGACAATGACAATTGTTAAAGGTGCTATACAAATCAAATTGAATTGAATTGAATTGAATTGAAGATACAATTGAATTATAACAATTGAGGGAAAACACTCAATAATAATCAAAAATGTTTAGGAATGAATGAATCACATGGGGAAAAATCACTTGCAAACGTACATTTTAAAATATCACATGAAAAGTGAATTAAGTTTTAAAAAATTACAAAAATTTGAAATTACATTTGAAAAATAAATCATATAAAAATGTAAATATTCAAACAAACTCAAAAACTCAATAGTGAGTACTCAAAAACATAAATAATGATCAGACAAAAGAATTGTAAGAAAATTCATTTAAAAATGTGAAAAACAAAATAACTTATGAAAAAAACAAATCATGTGAAAATTTGTCATTTACAAAAAAATATATTTTGAGAGGAAAAGAATTGTGTAGAAGTGAAAACAAATTAACACGCCAAATGACCTGTGTGAAAAGTAATGAAACGTTGGAAAACATCATGTATGAAAAAAGAATCAGATGAAACGAAAGTATTATTTTTTCCGCAAATAAAAGAACCATGAACAGAATTAAATAGTGTAAAAAATCATGTGATAATGAAATATAAATCATAAAAACACTCAAAAAATCTGAAAATTTGTGAATTATATGGAAGAATCACATGTGAAAAACAAATCAGGTAAAAGTAAATAGTCTTTTTTTTTTAATGACAAAAAAAAATCATGTGAAAGTAAATGATCTAAATAAATTCAAAAAAACACCTGGAAAAAAATCATATCTAATTATGAACACTAAAAATCTAGGGGGAAAAAAAATAAAAAATTTAAACAGTGTGAACTGTTTAAAACATTTGCATTAATTCTACACGTGAAGTTTACATGACAAGGTTGCAGACTTACATAAATGAATGTTTTTCATAAATTACCATCTCAAACTAGAATAAAGCTTTTAAGGCTTTTCCTTCCTCGATGTTTTAATTGCTCTAATTAAAATATTTTGCAGATTTCCCAGAGGCAATAAACTACTTTGCTTCTTTTAAAAGCATTTTTCTACAGTCTTATTTGTAGCGCTGGAACATCCATCTGTAGTCGGACGGCTCGTCTTCCCCGCTGAGCCCGGGTTCTCTTGTTCTGCAAGTTTAACTGCATCTCCGGCTCCCTTGACAAGAGTGCCAGCTCTCCTGACAAGCATCAGTGATTCACACATGGCCCTGCTGTTACACAGGGACAGCCGTTTCACTCAAGATCTTTTTTGGTTCATTTAGGGACTTTGGCGCGCTTGCCTGTAGTGGTCTTCACATAACTCCAGAGCTCCATGATACCCATTAGGAGAAACAAGTCGACAGACAGCCGCGCTGCGAAACAGCACTAGAAAAAAAAAAAAAAAGGAGAAGTATCGTCTGTCGTTTGTCTCTAGCGAGTGACCACGCTGTTAGGGTCAAGTCACATTTAAATCTGAGAAAAAAAAAAAGAGTTCTGCCTTACTGCTTGTGTTTCCCAGCTAATCCCAGGTTCTGAACTCATGTCCCTGCTGAACTAATACCTTTCAGTGGTCAGATTATATCAGTGCTTGTCCCCTGTACACATCATAGCGAGAACAAGCCCAACAATTAATAATTACATTTTCCTTCCGTCATCAATCACCCAATATGAGCCTTTATGTAAACATAAATATTCTTCAAAGTGAACTTTATATGATAAGAATATTTCCTTCTGCCAGTCAGCATACTTTATTTACATCTTGCCATCCGTTCTACCATATTTGTAGCTGGTCCTGTCCTTTTTGCATCATCCTCCTTTACATCATTCTCCTAATGGTGGCTTTTAAACAAGCGTCAGAGCATTAGCATGCTGAGACGTTTGTAAAAAAAAATAATAAAAAATACATGGCGTGACATTGATAGAATAATGTAAGTGGCTGTCTTTAGTCACAAAAATATGACTATACGGGTCCTTGCACATCACATTGTTTATCCGAAGAAGGAAAGACTTTGTTGACCTTTTTTTTTTTTTTTTTGTGTGTGTGTGTGTGTGTGTGTGTGTGTGTGTGTGTGTGTGTGTGTGTGTGTGTGTGTGTGTGTGTGTGTGAGTATGTGTAGCTTTTCTACCACATCCGGATCTACTGGTTTCCAGTAACTACAAAGTAGATGTTACACAATCTCTACATAAATAACCAGGAATATTGTATATTATTGTAGTTTTGGAACATTACATGAGTTAATTTTCTCTACTTAGTGTCCACAAGCTTTTGCCTTTAAATGGGAAATATTGTGCAAAATTAGCTTTTATTAATAATGAGAAAAAATTTTTTTTCATGATTTTTGTTCTCTTTCCATTGTGTATATTAGCCAGGGTTTAAACAGGCCAATTAGATTTCCCTCCTAATGTGACCTCATATAAGAAAATCCATGTCCCCTGGCTGGTCGCTCAGGTCTGATGTTCTCTAGAGGGGAGTGGCGCAGCAGTAGTTCCAATTAGACACTGAAACAGCGCGTTTGCAGAAGGAGTGCGATAAAACTGAGTTGTTAAAATGCAATTTTATCTAAGGGGTAATTCAGGTGATGCATTAACACAACATATGGAAGTCAATTTAAGAAGCATTTTGGCAATTGTGCTTCATGATGCAGTCTGATTTGGATGATCTCTGATGTTTTTTCAGGAACTGGTGTATTTATATTTAGATGGTGTGACACTTTGATTGCACACAGGTCAGCTCCATTCAGTTAATTATGCGAGTTCTGATGTCTAGTTGCCAACTGGTTTGAAAACGTATGCAAGGTGCAGTAACAGGCTGAGGATTACATTCCTGGCGAATCAATGACTGGCGACTTAATGACTTGAGATAGCAGTTGGCCCACACAGCCTGAAACGCTTACAATCATACAGTGCATATTGCAGGTAGAGGTGGACCAAAATTCTCTTATCTGACATGCAGTTGTATCCATCCCCTGAACACACAGGTCATTTCCCCTGCTGCTATTGCAGGCCTGGTTAACCGCCTGCCTTTAGCCTATCATTTACTTGCCTGTCAATTACGCAGTCGGATGCCACTCTGGTCTCTTCTGTCCAAACAGCCCTCTTTAATATTTGGCTCTAGCACACATTTCGAACATCTGTCCCCTCTCACTCATTTTATCATTCACTATTTAGCCTCTCTCGCTCTTTTTTTTTTCTTTTTTTTTCAACCAGAAACCCCTAATCATATTTGCAGGCTGCAGTTTGAGTTCATATAGTTTTCAAGATGAAAATAAATGGGTACATACAGTATGTTAAACAACCACAGTCTGTCGAGTGAATATATACAGTACAGTACATACAGTCAGGTCCCTACATTTTAGAACAAAGATATTTATTTATTTATTTATTTATTTATTATTATTTATTTTTTTTGCATTTGGCCTCCGAATTGAATTTAAAATGAAACACTCAAGATGTGAGCGAAAGTCCAAACTTTTAGCTTTAATCCAATGAGTTTGACAAAAATGTGGCATTAACCATGCAGGAATTACAGCATTTTTCTTACACACATGTCCATTTAGAGGGAATAATGGAACAAATGGCTGACAAGCAGTTGCATTGCCAGGTGTGGCCTGTCCTTTCGTTACTCCATGACTAATCAAGCAGATACAAGGCCTGAAGCCTGAAGGTGTATCTGAGTGTTACATTTGCATTTGGTACAGTAGCTATTCACAAAATAAATAAATAAATAAATCAGACAGATAGATAGATAGATAGGAAAAAAAAAAACATTGTGAGTGGCCAATACAACAGTTTGGAACATTTTAAAAAATAAAGGAATTGGAAACTGGCAATCTACGAAACAGCAAAAGGCCCGGAAGATCATAAGACCCGGAAGAACTAAAGTGGATGACCACAGAATTCTGTCCATGGTCAAGAGGAAGCCTTTCGTAGCCAACATTTAGCCAAGTCGAGCACACTCTTGAGATGGTATTATGAAATAAATACAGACACTTCACAATAAGGTGCCACTGTTGACATTCAAATAGAGAAAGCACAGATTAAACTTTGCCAGAAAACTTTGCCAGATTCTTTGGACTGAGCAGACCAAAATGAGCTTGTTCCTTGGAGAAGGAAAGCAGCTCATGATCCAAAACAGCTCATGATCTAAAGCATACCACATCACCTGTCAAGCATGTTGGAAGCAGCGTTATGGCTTAAGTGTGTTCGGGTGAAAATGGAAACGGTGCCACTAATGTTTATTGATGACCTGAATACCGATTAAAGTAGCAGGATGAATACTGAAGTGTATAGGGCTATGCTCGCTGCTCACATTCAACCAAACTATGCCTTTTTATAGTGCAGACAGATAATGACCAAAAACATGCAGCGAAAGCTACTCAAGAGTTTCTCAAGGCAAGGAAATGGGATATTCTTCACTGGCCAAGTCAGTCCCTTGGCTGACAATAGAGCATACTTACTGTACAAATTCATACAAAAACAGTCAAAGTAGACTTTCAGCAAGAAGAAATTCTAATGTTATGTCATTAGGCAATCACATTGTCTCCTTGGTGATTGCTTCTCAGTCGTTTTGAATTGCCTCCGTGTATTACGTGTATGACTAATGGCAGCTACAAAGCTAGCAAGCTCCAAAGCGAAGGCTGAATTCCAAATCCATTCAGATCAAGGGCACTACTTGAAGGGTGGAACAAGAGATTCTACACCCTACTGTATGTAGCACACTAATATTCCATTTTACACTAATTGATATTGATGAGGTAATCACGTTATGACAACAAATCAAACGTCCGCATATTAATATCTTTATCACGCTTGTTACTTTTTGATTAAGTTACAGTACAAAGTCCACCACAACGTGCTGCAAAAAATGAACATAATCAGCAGAACAGAAGCTATCAGTCGTTACAGTAGGGTACTCTTTTATTTGAGTGGCAAAGCATCAAGTAATCCAGTGGGTCATCATGTAATCTTTTGTTTGTTTGTTTGTTTGTTTGTTTGTTTGCTTGCTTGTTTGTTTGTTTTTGCCTTGGAAATACAACTTGAACGGAATTATAAACAAGAATACGGTTAGTGTGGTTAACGGGACTACCACTGTCTACTGTCATGATTGACGTCTAAACTCAAGAATTGATGAGTTCGGTGTGGAAGAACTTGACTGGCCTGAACACAGAGCCCTCCCAGACGTCAACCCCATCAAGCAACCTTGGGATAAACTGGAGCAGAGACTACGAACAAGACGCCTGACCTCATGAAAGGGCATGAATTTACACAGAAGCACTGCAAAATATTGTGGAAAGCCTTCCAAGAAGAGTGGAAGCTGTTATAGCTGCAAAAGGGGCACCGACTCCATATTGAAGTGTCCCTTCAATATATCCCTATGCATAGGAAGTTTGATATGTATTTGGATGTCACTGCAGGTTTGGCTAAATATGTTTGTCCATATAATGCAGATTTGGTAAGCTACCAGTCACTATTAGGTTCTAAGAGAGTTACTACTCATGATAAAGTACATTTTGTGCACTTCTTAGTATAGTCCACATAAACTACTATACTCTATACTCTATATGTACAAGGCAAATTACTATTCTCTAAAGGGTAAAATAGTACTCCTTATTATATTGTACATGTGATTAATGTCTACTGTCATAAGACATATGGGAAGGTTTTACACACTATAATGTAAAATATAAATTAATAACATTTCTTTAATGTAAATTAATAACATTTCTTGCCTTATTTGTTTTTGTTTGTTTGTTTGTTTGCTTATCATGTTTTTGGACGATTTTCCATGAGAATCTCAATTGCTGGCATCCTTATATGATTCCTTTTAGAAAAGGTCAGGAGGCTTTAGTAATGAGTTTCTGCTCTTGGCAGGTTATTGAGTGCTTATAATTTTTATAGCTCTGATTTGTTAATAAAATATAACCGAGACCCCTGTGTTTGATTAATGAAAAGGTTCTTTTACGTCATTAATCATAATGTATGGATTAATCAGAGTGCACCTTTAGTTGATTAAATCACGCTGGTGCTTTAGGGAGTGTTTAATCATTTGTTTTTTGGCTCTCGTGCTGTACGAAACCATTGCTAAGTGATACTAAAAGATCAACCTGCAGTGCTCCTTTGATGTTTTCGGATAAATCATGAATTCAGTGCATAATAATGTTTATCTCTGTACATCGTCTGAAAGGTATTGACCCAATATAGTTTTTTATTTTATTTTATTTTTTTATATATATGTATTCTAAAATCAATGCTACAGTCATGCATTTGATGCATTATCCACACTGACTCTGATACTGTGTGAGGCGCAGGCATGTGATATGTATATCGGGTCTATAGGGCTGGCAAACTTGCAGAACAGCTGACTTTAATGGACTGTGAACCTCCTCACAATGGTGGAGGGATGTGGGTTAATCTCAGCTCTGGGGCTGGCCATCACCTGTCATTTATGGGTGCGACACGGCCAGTGCCTGCTTGCCATTTGTTACAAATCAATTTCAGCCTTCAGAGCAGAACCTCCTCCTTTCACAGAGTGCCACACTCGGCCAAGTCTGGACTGCTTCTTTCAGCCAGTGCCTGGCCTGAAACCCCACTGGCCATAAACACATCACTCTGTACAAAAAAAAACGTCTCTCACAGCTACACACACTACAGAGTGAATGCCGTTATACTGTGTAGTGAAACTGCTGCATGCTTTAGTGTAAATACAGTATAGTATAAAACTGTGCTTTAATGTAGGGAAAGACGGTAAACTCGTACATATGGAAAATATCATAAACTCTACTGTTTATTGGTTAAACATGGTTACCCCATATAGTTAACATAATAAATAATATATTATATATTATCATATAAATAATATATCTCTATAATAAATGACTACATATAAAGCAAAAATAATAATAAAAAAACTAATATGACTATTATACTAAATATAGCAAGTTACTGCATTAATATTGGGTGATATGTTACACGACTAGCCAAAATATAGCATCCGATTAGTGATTATAGGTTGAATCCAGTAAATTAGCACTCAATATAATGTAAATATCATGAACTACTGTACATCTACTCCTTACTTTAGGATGGTTTTTGTGACTTGCTACATTTTACGGGCTAAATACACCAACATACTGCTCACTCTCAGGTAAAAATAATAAACTGAATTAAAAAATAATAAACTTACACGTTTTATGTATGATAAGTATTGTTAGGTACTACTGGCTATTGAATAAATATGATAAAGTACCACTTGCTGTAATGTAAACACTTGTTCCTGTATATGGGGTAAATATAATGAATTGCTGCTCACTATAGGGTACAGTACATATGGTGAATTATTGCCCAATATAAAGTAAATACAGTATACCATTGTGAGTACATACAGTAAAGTACCACTCCCTACTATTCAATATCAGATGAATTCAGTTAAATACTACTCATAGCTTAAATACTGTTTTTTTTTTTTTACTAACTGTAGAGCAAATGCAATAAACTACTAGTAGTGAACTATTACTTATTATAGTGTGAATACTGTAAAATGCTCCTTACCGTACTTAAATACTGACTGTAGAATAAATATGGTAAACTCTTACTATTTATATTGTCAATAAAACAAAAAAGTATTTAATATAGTAAATATGGTAAACTACGGCACTACCTGACTATACTGTAAATACAGTAAACAACATGGTAAAGATGACAAGATACTGCAATATCTTACCGCTGGTGAAAATCCAGAAATGATTTTTGTGTTTGAAAGGTTTTATTGATGTATAATTTAAAAGAAAAGTCTAGCTTTTATGATACATAACAACCATAACCATAATTACCCTGTAGGGTAATACAGTACAGGAAACTTACACTCACTATAGGGAAAATACAGTAAACTACTATACAGTATCAAATGAGTTCAGTAAAATGCAACTTCTCATAGCTTAAATACTGTATTTTTATTTGTG
The DNA here is from genome assembly GCA_030347435.1 of Clarias fuscus. Lineage (NCBI taxonomy): Eukaryota > Metazoa > Chordata > Actinopteri > Siluriformes > Clariidae > Clarias > Clarias fuscus. Next base: position 3,546,809 of record CM059216.1, on the reverse strand, counting down.
ATTTTTTTTTTACTGACCATAGAGTTAATACAATAAACTAACACTACTTTGCTATACGATAAATATGGTGCATCACCACTTACCACTTAACACCAAAGCAAAACACTACCCTTTACTATAGGATAAATATGCTGAGTTACCACACACTACAGGATAAATGCATTAAATTGCATCTTAGTGCAGGGTAAATACTGTACATCAGCCTACAATTTTCACTCTAGAGCGAATACAGTAAACTAATACTCAACATAGAGTAAATGCAATAAACCACCATTCACTATCGGATAAATATGGTGAATTACCGCTAACTTCAGGGCAAATACAATGAACTCACTTTAGCATAAATACAGTAAACTACTATTCAATATGAGATGAATTCAGTTAAATACTACTCATAGCTTAAATACTGTTTATTTATTTATTTTTTACTAACTGTAGAGCAAACGCAATAAACGACTAGTAGTGAACTACTACTTATTATAGTGTGAATACTGTAAAATGCTCTGTAGAATAAATATGGTAAACTCTTACTATTTATAATGTCAATAAAACAAAAAAACTATTTAATATAGTAAATATGGTAAACTACGGCACTACCTGACTATACTGTAAATACAGTAAACAACATGGTAAAGGTGATAAGGTACTGCAATATCTTACCGCTGGTGAAAATCCAGAAATGATTTTTGTGTTTGAAAGGTTTAATTGATGTATAATTTAAAAGAAAAGTATAGCTTTTATGATACATAACAACCATAACTCTGGAGTAGCCACTCTTTGACAGATGGATGTCTGTTTTTCATGTTAGCTATAAGAATGTTTTGTTTATGTAGCTAGCTGGTGTATTCAGATTTCCTGAGATTTTTATGGAAAGTAACAAGCTGCGCATTCTCTCTCTCTCTCTCTCTCTCTCTCTCTCTCTCTCTCTCTCTCTCTCTCCATCGTTCCACAGAGTGTATTATTTCATAAGACATATAAAACAACATATGCTTATTGAGATGATTCCGTCTCACGCCCACTCAGAATGCTTTGAACATTCAAAGCATTCTCTTGACAGATCCGCGATTAATTCCTATGATATTTCGCCTGATTAAAATGCGCTCGCCGATCTTCTCCTGATACAGCGAAGACAGAGGCGAACTATATGAGCTTTAAAGGTTATGCACAGTCACTTCAGCATGGAGCCGCATGCCAGAATCAAGGCTGCGTGTCACTCCATGAATGAGCTTCTCAGCCATCTGCAAAGGTGGGTTATGATATATCGAGGCTTGGAGTTATCAAGGTGGGGCTGGTCTTTTTCATTGATTCTCCGGCTGCTGAATTAAGTGTCCCATAAATCTCTGTGCCGCAGCGCTGCAGAGTCAACACGCAGCAAGAGAGGGGGAAAGAGCTTGCGCTTTGGTATAACTCACCCCGAAAGTCTCTCTTTCTCATGGCTAATGCGTATTCATTCTGTAATTATGAGTGCGAAGGGGCCGGAAGGCACCCACGAGGGCTGGGAGAAAATGTGTCTTTGATATTATCAAGTTGAGGGCAGGAACATTAGAGGATTTTTTCTCCCGTCGCCCAAAATAAAATTTTCAGCTCTAGGTAAGAAGCAGGTGGTGATGAGGGCTGCTCTTGTGGAATTTTTTTCTTTACTTTTTATATCTTATTGCATGTATAGCCATTGGACAGTATAAAGATGTTCCAGACTGTAAATTATATACACACCTTATGCTGTATACATACTGTAGTTCTACTGTATACATCGCTAATCGGCATCTCCATCTGCTTATTTGTTTGCAGTGAGAAATTTCACAAACTTATGATGGACTGCTCGTACGTACCACGTCCAGGGAATGAACATATTAACCTGCTGTCAAGACGGCGACGCGGATCCATATGCAAAGAATCATCATCGATATTTATAGCGGCAGTCAAGACACAGGGTGAACGCGGGGAAATCAATGATCGTAAACCAAAGAGCAGCCCGACATCAAACACTGCAGATGCTATAAACAGGAAACAAAACAAGGATCCGGACTAAGAAAGGAACTATTTATATCGCTAATAAAACAAGGCACACAGTACATAAACAATCCTCTGTGAAAGTAAGAGAAATGAGGAGCAAACTGCATTTAAAGAGTAATGAACGAATGATAATTAATCTCTGGGAATCACAGATGACGTGGCATTGCAAAGTGCAACGTTTCAACACAAATTCAACAGGGAGACCGTCTCGGGTTACTTGGCTGTAACCCTGTTCCCTGATAAAGTGGGAACGAGATGCTGTGTGAAAACGCTATGGGAACATCTCTTTGTTTCCGGTTGTGAAGCCTGTGTATGTCAAAACCGCCGAATACTTTGGCTTATAACCTCTGCCAGGCATGACGTCACCGAATAAGGTGCACCTGCAGGTTATAAATAGGAGTGAACCGGAAACATCCTCAGGTCAATTTTGTCTGAAGGACGTCCAGGCACGCCAGCAGTGCGGCATTGGAACGCAGCATCTCGTTCCCGCTTTATCAGGGAACAGGGTTACAGCTAAGTAACCCGAGACGTTCCCTTTCAAAAGCTACACTCGATGCTGCGTGAAAACGCTATGGGAACGAGAATACCAATGCCGCCGCACTGCAAGTGTCTGGAACCCCAGGTTGTGTAGCGTGTGCGCACAATAGCCAAGGAGGTCTCAGACGTAGCTCTGGGATGCTGACTCAAGGATCCACAAGCCCGGAGTAGCATTGACATCCGGATCATAAAATCTAACAAACGTGTGTGGAGAGGACCAGCCTGCCGCATCACACACCTGCTGCAGGGGGACGCCTCTTGCCAGAGCAATTGATGAGGCAATCCACCTGGTTGAATGAGCCCTGATTCCCAGAGGCGAAGTGTGACCCCCATGGCAAATAAAGAGCTGCTCTGACTTACGCCACTGGCTAGTGCGGTGGATGTAAATCCAAAGAGCACGTACTGGAGACAGTAAGTGAAGTCTTTCCTGCTCCGGAGCTGTGAAAGGCGGAGAACAGAAGGCTTTGAGATCGACTGGGTGCATGGTCGAGAATGGAACCTTGGAAAGATAGTTCGAGTGAGGATGCAGAATAGCTTTGACTAGCCCAGGGGCAAAGTCTAGGCAGGATGGGGAGACTGACAGAGCCTGCAGCTCACCAATCCTCTTCAAAGAAGTAATAGCCATAAGAAAAACTATCTTAAGAGACAGAAGCCTGACAGGCGCTGACTCTAGTGGTTCGAAAGGGGTGTCAGCCAGACCTTCGAATACGATAGCTAAGTCCCATGAAGGGACCGTCGCTCTGGTGGGCGGCCTCAACCGTTTAGCTCCACGGATAAAACGGGCAACTAAATGGTGCTTTTCCACAGAAACCCCATCGGTCAGAGCGTGCCGAAATAGCGCTATGTATGTTCTGAGAGTACTAGGGCATAAGCCAGAGGACAACTTTTCTTGCAGAAACTCCAGCACTGAAACAATCTGGCAGTGGACTGGGTCTACATGTCTTACCATGCACCAACTTTCAAATACACTCCATTTGAGGGCATAAGTTCTTCTAGTGAAGGGAGCCCTGGCACTTGAAATGGTTTCAATTACGCTGGCTGGAAGACCAGCATGTCTTAGTTGGTCCCCTTCAGGGGCCAAACGTGGAGGTTCCAGAGCTCGGGCCGGGGATGAAATATTGTCCCCTGCACCTGAGACAGAAGATCCCTCCTCACTGGAATCACCCAGGGTGAGCCGTCGAGGAGATATATTAGATCCGAGAACCACACTCTGGTCGGACACTGGGGCGCTATCGATAAGAGGCACAAACCCTGTTGACGGACCCTCGCCAGGACTCCTGGGAGCAGAACTATCAGAGGAAACGCATAAAGGCGTAATCTGGGCCACGTGTGGGCCATGGCGTCTAGACCCAGGGGAGCTGGAGGAGTCAGAGTAGTAAAGGGGGTGGAGTTTCCAGTCCCCATGTGTCACAGCTTGTCTGGATAGCAAGTCCGCTCCTACATTCATGTGCCCCGGAATGTAAATCGCTCTGAGGGACAGGAACTTGTCCTGTGCCCGATGCAGAACCTGGTGCGCTAGCTTGTTCAAGCGGCGTGAGCACAGTCCACCTTTGCGATTTAATAATAATAATAACCCCTAGAAAATACTGAAAATAATGTGACCAAAGGGACATGTTAATTCAAGGTGTGTCCACTAATTAGCATCACAGGTGTCTACAATCTTTTAATCAGTCAGTGGGCCTATATATTGGGCTCCAGGTAGTCACTGTGTTGTTTGGTGACATGGTACAGTGGAACCTCGGATTGCAAGTAACGTGGTTTACGAGTGTTCCGCACACCGAGCAAAGATTTTAAATATTTTTTTATTCGGAAACTGAGCAAATATTAGTTTACGAGCGCCGAGTATCATGCTTCACACATGCGACTCTTATTTTGACACAGAGTGTCACTCTCTCACCTTTCCCCCCCCTCCCCCTCTTCCCCTCCCACCCTCCCCCCACGGCTTCGCAAACACAGAAACTCTGCTCGTGCGTGCGCAATTTGACACTGAAACACACACGCACAGACGCTCTCTCCCCTTTTCACCCCTCCCGGCTTCACAAAGACACAGAAACTCTGCTCTGTCGCGATTCTTTTCAAAGGTAAGGTGCTGGTTCATTTGTTTCTTTTTTTTCTACTTTACAGCAGTGATTTCCTTAGTATGTGCTCACTCCTGGTCAGAGAGATTTCTTTTTTTCCTGTTAAAACGGTGTTTCCGTGTTTGTGTGTGTGTCCGTTTGTTGTGAAACTTAAGTGATTCCTTTAGTATGCGCTCGTGGCAGTCTCGCTTTTTTTCCGTTTAACCGGTGTTTCCGCTGTGTTTATGCGCTTGTTGTAAAACTTAAAAAGTGTGTCTTTTAATATACGCTCATGTCAGTTTCAGAGAGATTCTTTTTTTCCTGTTAAAACGGTGTTTCCGTTGTGTGTGTGTGTGTGTGTGTGTGTGTGTGTGTGTGTGTGCGCGTGTGTTTGTTGTGAAACTGTTGTGAAAAAGTGAGGTGGGGAGAGGGAGGAGGAATGTTACTGTGTAAAACGAGGCGAAGGAAGGGGCTAATTCCACACACACATACACACACACACACACACACACACACACACACACACACACACACACACACACGGCGCGTGCACCAATGGGAACACTTATCTGTCGAGATTTATTTGTACTTTTTTTAAAAGATAAAGTGCTGATTAATTTGTTTTATTTTCATTTTATAGATTGTATTAATTATTTTTATGCATTTATTTTTGGGGGCTGTGGAACGAATAATTTGAGTTTTCATTATTTCTTATGGGAAATGATGATTTGGTTTAAGAGTGTTTTGGAATACGAGCCCACTTCCGGAACGAATTATGCTCGTAATCCAAGGTTCCACTGTATGTAGCACACTCAACATGGACCAGAGGAAGCGAAGGAAAGAGTTGTCTCAGGAGATTCGAAAGAAAATTATAGACAAGCATGTTAAAGGTAAAGGCTATAAGACCATTTCCAAGCAGCTAGATGTTCCTGTGACAACAGTTGCACATATTATTCAGAAGTTTAAGATCCATGGGACTGTAGCCAACCTCCCTGGACGTGGCCGCAGGAGGAAAATTGATGACAAATCAAAGAGACGGATAATCCGAATGGTAACAAAAGAGCCCAGAAAGACTTCTAAAGAGATCCAAGGTTAACTTCCTGCTCAAGGAACATCAGTGTCAGATCGTACCATCCGTCGTTGTTTGAGCCAAAGTGGACTACATGGGAGATGACCAAGGTGGACACCACTGTTGAAAACAAATCATAAAGCAAGACTGGAATATGCCAAACTACATGTTGACAAGCCACAAAGCTTCTGGGAGAATGTCCTATGGACAGATGAGACAAAAATTGAACTTTTTGCCAAGGCACATCAGCTCTATGTTCACAGATGAAGCATATCAAGAAAAGAACTGTGAAAGATGGAGGAGGCTCTGTTATGTTCTGGGGCTGCTTTGCTGCATCTGGCACAGGGTGTCTTCAATCTGTGCAGGGTACAATGAAATCTCAAGACTATCAAGGGATTCTAGAGAGAAATGTGCTGGCCAGTGTCAGAAAGCTGGGTGTCAGTCGCAGGTCATGGGTCTTGCAACAGGACAATGACCCAAAACACACATCTAAAAACACCCAAGAATGGCTAAGAGGAAAACATTGGACTATTCTAAAGTGGCCTTCTATGAGCCCTGACCTCAATCCTATTGAGCATCTTTGGAAGGAGTTGAAACATGCTGTCTGGAAAAGGCACCTTTCAAACCGGAAACAACTGGAGCAGCTTGCTCATGAGGAGTGGGCCAAAATACCTGCAGAGAGGTGCAGAAGTCTCGTTGACAGTTACCGGAATCGTTTGATTGCAGTGATTGCCTCAAAAGGTTGTGCAACAAAATATTAAGTTAGGGGTACCATCATTTTTGTCCAGGCCTGTTCCATGAGTTCATTTTTTTTTATAATTCAGTTGAAGCATGGTTGAAAAGCAATGTCTGACTTTCATTGGTTAACGTTCATATAATTCTTATTTATTATTACTTTTGTCAGATTAAAGTTATTTCTGTGACCATTGTGAGTTTTTCTTTCATTGACCGAAGGGTACCAACAATTTTGTCCACGTGTGTAGCCTCTGGGGATTGGCCCTTGAGTGAAATCCCCTGGCTCTTAGCCACAACTGAAAACGCCCTCATGTGCAGAAGGCCCAAAGGTATCACCGTGGACACAGCTGCCATGAGACCTAAAGATCTTTGAAAGTGATGGAGTCACTGTCTGGCCTAGCTTGATTTCCTTCAGGGTGTTGGAGGATGGATTCGACACAAGTGGGAAACAGCTGTGCCCACCTTGTGATCGAATCCCATGTGACACCCAAATATGTTGTCCTCTGAACAGGAAAGAGAACGCCTGTCGTGGCGTTGAGTCTCAATCCTAAAGAATGGAAATGAGCTAGGATGACATCCCGATGTCAAAGAGCTAGCTATTAAGACTGAGCTAGGATCAGTCAGTCGCCTATGCAATTCAGAATATGGATGCCCTGTAATCATAGAGCCAGAGCTGCATCCATGCATTTTATATGTGCGGGGTAACAGGGCTAGGCCAGATAGAAGGACCCGATACTGGTAAGCTCTGCCCCCGAAAGCAAACCTCAGGAACCTCCTGTGCTGTGGCAATATTTCTATATGAAAATATGCATCATTCAGGTTGACCGTCACAAACCAAACCTCTGATTGAATTTGAGAAACAATAATTTTGGCTGTCAACATTTTGATGTTCACCCCAAGAAGATGTAAAATTGGACGCGACCCCCCCATCTCTCGTCTGGCAGGGGAACATGCTCTATGGCCCCTTTTGCCAGCAAACTCATTCTGTAACTGCCAAGTCAGCAGATGCGCTCGCTCCGGTTTCATGGAAGTAAAGACCACGCCATTGAAAACGCGGAGAACGATGTGCAGCGGAGGGTGTCCGGCATCCTGAAACAAGGCAGGAAGGAACCGAGCACCTAACATTTCGCTGAAGACCGCTGCTTCCCGAAACACCAGTGGTGGCGGAGATTAGACAACGGCCCCCATAGGGTGCCAGGGAGGAGTCTTTATCCCTTATTGGAATTTTTACACGTCCCTCCCCAGGGGGAGACACCCCGTGGTCCTGTGCACGTCAACCTCATGAGGTAATGCTCCTCAGGTCTGGTGCTTTTTTTTTTCTCTCTTTTATGCGGATTGTGAAGCGCGACGAGTCCTTCCCTTTCTCTACGAGGGGGTAGCTGGCTCGGCACACTCTCCTTCTGCGCCTCACGCCTCCTGGGGACCAGACCTGGTCGGGACTGGGTGACCGACAGTCCCGACTCCTGAGCACGGCAGGGGAGAAACCTCACAGAGGTCTGCTCGTAGAGCTTTGCCTCCTGAACCTAGTGGCGGCGGTGTTTACAGCGTCGCCAAAGAGGCCGGAAGGCGAGAGGGGGGGCATCAAGGAGGAAAACACGATCTCTGATTAAATCACAGATGTCTCTCCGTGGCGACAGCGGCAGCCATAGAACGGCCGATAGCACGGGTCGTCTGCTTAGTGACACAGAGAAATAAATCTGTGGCTCGGCGCCATCAATAGACCCGCCAGTGCTCAGAACTCTTAACAGGTGAGCTTGGTATGTGGCAAGCGTCTCTTCAATCTGGGGTATCATCATAAAACAGAGGATGAATAAGGCTTATTCCATGAAAGAGTTAACTCGTCATGGAGGTCGCCAAAAAAGGGGGGGGGGGGGGGGGGGAGCCGTCTCATGCGTCTCATGCGTGTCTGCCAGATCGGCACGCTATGTCTATGGAAGCAAGGGAGGAATTTCTTCCGTCTGCTCACAAGAAGTGCCGGAGCGCGCTTGAGAAGCGGACGCTAAAAAATTCCTGATCTGGGGAGAGCGCGAGAGAAAGGGGGAAATCCCGTCTCATACGCACGCGAGCCCCAGGAATGCGCCACGGCTCGCGGTTTCTCTTTAAAGAAAGCGAGCCGTGCGCGAAGTGCCTTTATCGGTAAGTAAAGTTTTTCTTTCCTACCGTGATTCTGTTGCACATACACACGCAAACACAAAGCGGTCCTGAAGACAAAAAGATCTGAGGATGCTTCCGGTTCACTCCTATTTATAACCTGCAGGTGCACCTTATTCGGTGACGTCATGCCTGGCAGAGGTTATAAGCCGAAGTATTCGGCGGTTTTGACATACACAGGCTTCACAACCGGAAACAAAGAGATGTTCCCATAGCATTTTCACGCAGCATCGAGTGTAGCTTTTGAAAGGGAACTTGGGGTCCTGTGAGACGTATAGTATGTTAACTTGTAAAATATGGAACCTTAAAGTTTATTAAAAGAATAGTTATAATAATGACAAGGAAGCAATGACCTAACATGGACACTGGGCTTAAACTGATGCAGATTATAGTGGTAAAACCGGGCCAAAATTAGATTAGATGTAACTTATGTCAAGAAAGTGGCAATGACTTTTCGACTTGGCTCAATTCTATACAAGAGGTGAATTGATACAAATCAAATTGGGACTGCTAAGTATATATATAATTTATAATATGCATATACAGTATTATGCACCTAACCCAGGGTTTCACTAGTGCCTGGATGACATCATTGTAGAAAGCTTTTTTTTTTTCTTTTTTTTTTTCCTGCTTCACTTCTGAAACTTCATGCTGGCCTCCCAGGAACTCCTTTAATGGACAAACATGTTGAAATAGCCAGGAGTGAGGTAAGGACTGTACGGAGGACGTGGCAATAACTCCTAGCTGAGTTCCTGTAATGTGCAAGTGGTGTTGGTGAATGAATGTGTGCACAGTTCCCACAGACAGAAGGTGCATCACTTCTGCAAGTTAGGGACGAGTTATCAGTCGATTCTTAAGGCTCAGGTGTTCCACTCGCTGAATGTTCGCAGGAACGGCATTAACTGGGCACCAAGCCACCTCATCCGGGATCATCATTCACCAACATATTGGACGGCCTTCTTTAAGATGCTTGCACCATTCAGATGTTTTACCGCGACGAAGAGTCTCATCACCGTACTGGTTTGATTTGATCACCTCTTTTATATAACTCTCTTTGTTATTTACTTTTTTTTACATGATTGTAAAAGTATAAATGACACTAAGCCAAGTAGCCGCCATACTGTATGTTTCATGACCTATTCTATGATTAATATTAAATGACTAACCTACTGTAGGCTTAAGGATCAATTTTAATCCACTCGGCTCAATCTATCAATCAATCAATCAATCAATCAATCAATCAATCAACTACATTTAGCTTTTCAGACTTCACATAACATATTCGTATAACATATATCTGAAATCAAAAACAGACTTTTGTGTTTAACATTGATGACCAACTAATAGTGCAAGTAAATTTTTTTTGTTTTTTGTTTTTAATTATAGCTTTGATTGATTAAAATCAGTGAATATATTACAGTCAGGAACTGCAGAACTTAAAAATTCTAATTAATACATAACCATTTTTTTCCCTAGATTATGATTGTTGTTAATGTACTCCTAATTGATTTTTTCTTTTTTTCATGGACATGGCAATGAAGCACAAACATTTCTGAGTTCACAGTATTGGTGTTTGAAACCAAAACTCCCAATGGTAATTTACCATCACTTTCATACAAATGGTATTGCATCATTTGTGGGTCACGCGGAGGGCCGGGGTATTTTGCTATCAGGCATAACAGCAGCGTCCCAGCAGGGATCCGACTCCAGAATGAACAGCCCAGTGATTACCAGTCCAAAGAAAGCACACACCCTTGAGCTATCTGTCACCCGTAAATCCGTTTAAAATTTCATGCCTGACTCAAGCTAAAAACCAGTTGTTGTTGCTTTTACTACTAGCATTACATCAGACGCCCCCCCCCCCCACCCGCCCACAAAAAAATAGATAGATAGAAAGAAAGAATAGTGACCCATCAAGCGTGGAGTCATGTATCACTACTGATGATAAATGTCACATTTAGCTTCACTTATTTCCCAGCTATAGCACAGTTTGCCTCTGACTTAAGCGAAGACGAGCAGGAAGACCGAGTGGCTGCTTATTTTCAGCTCAGCTCTATCTGTTCAGCTCAGCATCTACTGTGAGGCTGGCAGTTAATCTGCCCCTTCAAATCAATAGACCATAAAGAGCAACGTAAATGAGCTCCGTTCGCCGGACGTGATCTGGCAAAACATCCTCCCAGATGAAGGGGACAATATAAACCGCATCGGCGGTTTGAAAATATTGACGTGCGTAAGGGGGTAATAAGTGGCGTGCTTCCAGGGCATGACTTGATATCTTGATGACTTGATTGACAAAAGCATCTTTGTAGCTTGTACAAATGACATTTTTTTTTTAAAAATGTAGACTACATGCTGTTGTTAGCTAGAGGTAGCAGTAGCGGGATCGGCCCTATGTTCCCACAGTCGTATGTTCCCAGGTTTTGTAACCTCGTTTCAAGAAAATAAACTGAATAATGGTGGCACGGTGGCATAGTGGTGAGGACTAGAGGTCTTCCAGATTCGATTCCCACCTTAGGGTCTGTGTGCATGTTATCCCCGTTTCCTCCCCCAGTCCAAAAACACGCAGAATAGGCGAAATGGTCTTCCCAAATTGCCCGGAGTGTGTGAATGCGTGTGAGAATGTTGACCGGAGGTCCTACCACCGTCGTAAAATGGGAATAAATACGATGGTCAGCACTGGCCTCCACGGCCCCTAGATGGACTACAGATGTTCCTAGATAGATAAAAACTGGATAATATTCACTAAATGTTTCATCTCAAAATGGGTCACATTTGTCTCAAACAGGAGACGAATAACCTAGGGAACATAGAACCGTGGGGACGTGGGTACTCTCCCACAGAGGCTAGCAGTAGCTTTGACAGAACAATATAATGTATACAGAGAAATAAGTAAAACCATGCACAGTTAGCTAGATGTTAATGCTAGATTGCATAAGAAAGCAATATTATGTTAAACGTTAAAGACATTGATAAAATTACAAAACAGAATTTCTCAGCTAGAACTGTACTGTACTGAACGGTACAGAAGGTTAGGATGAAATGAAAAGTGTATGAGTTTATGTCATGAGTTTGAAAACGGTTTAGCTCCGCTTTTAGTTTGAAGGCAAAAATTGTCGCTAAGAAGATGAACGCTTAAAGTGGTCGAGAGCTGCCTTTTTTTTTCCAGCTAGCTTTTGGTTATTTCCTCTTTTAAATAGAAAAGAAAAAGAAAAAAACTCATTACAGGGTGTTGGGCTCACAGCATACTATCATGTTGTACTTTTTATATTATATTATATTATATTATATTATGTTATATTATATTATACAGCAGTTAACGTAGTTGTGACCGAGTAATCTGATCGGACAAGAGGTTTTCCACGAGTGATGATGATAGCCGGTAACAGTACTGGGACGTTTAATTCTTTGTATCACTCTGTGTCGCAGGTGTAATAATGATCGTTAATAACTCTAACTGTCAGCCACAGCATGGGGATTAAAAAACCCACATTTAAAACCAGTCACAGAATCGCTTTGAGTAAGAAAACACACCTGAGAACGTTGTCACCTTAAATAACGCCGTCTCTGGATTGCCTCTGTGTTGTTTTACTTTAAAAGCTCTAAGATGAGCTTTTTATTTGTTATTTTCTAACACAAGGCTGAATTCCAAATCCTTCTCTCAAAGCCCAGATCAAGGGCACTACTTGATGTGTGGAACAAGGGACTCTACACCTTATATAGTGCACTAGCTTTCCATACAGTATAATGCTATTTGAGATTTATCCCCAGATCTAATTACAGTACACTAAATGTCGGTCGCCAGCTCCACCGGTCACCAGGAGCGGAAGGATATGTGTTGGTGGAGCAAAATAATTGGTTCAATTAAAAAAAAAAAAACATCCCAATCTGTTCATAATAAATGATGGTTGTGGAATTGTTGCATACTGTAAAAGCAATATCACACTCGGGGTCGTGCCGTTGTTCTGGATATCAGCACCCTGTGCAGCCTGGTGCATGGAGATAATGATTTTGAAACAGAAGACAATACAGCGTGTACTTGTGGAAAAAGAAATCTTCGAATTGCTGTAAGGATTAGCTCTAGCCATGTTCTCTCTCTCTCTCTCTCTCTCTCTCTCTCTCTATTTCTTTTAAAGCAAGTCCTTTTTTGTTTTTTGTTTTTCCCTCAAGCCCGATATGCCTGATATGCCCTGGTGTTTTTCATCTCCTTTGGATTTATATCTTTAAGTGATTTGATTATTATGAATGTTTTTATTTCCCTTGGACGATGAGAGAGCTATCTTGGATGCATTTAAGGAACAGATGTATTTAATAATTTAATTGGTATGATTAATTAATGATGCAGTTCTTTAATCACAAAAATAATAGGTCATTTTGTTGAGTGCTTTTATGTGTGTGTGTGTGTGTGTGTGAGAGAGAGAGAGAGAGAGATTGACAGCTCTAATAGCACTGATTCAACACTAAATGTATCCAGGCTTGATTAATTAGTCATTTATTTCTTTAATCGCGAAAAAATAGGGTCAGATTGTGGTGTGCGCGCGCGGGCGTGTGTGTGTGCGTGATTGAAATCTCTAAAAGCACCGGATCAACTTGGAATGTATGCATTCTTTCCAACTGTTCGACTCTACAGAGGTATCTGTGTCCTTCTTCAGCTTGGCACATGTCTCTGGTTATTCATATATTAATTCCTCTTTTTCGTGCCGAGTTTAATTTTCTCATCCTGGTTCTTCCCCCCCCCCCCCCCCCCCCCAAATATGTTTACAGGTACTTTACAGTCCCGGCTAGAATATTGACCATTCTCCTAGGTATAATTAAAAGATTTCCATCAGGCGACGGACGATAAGTACGTGGCAAATGAAAACAAATCGTCTTACGGATAAGCTATTTACTAGCCCCACGATTAGTTCCGGTTCTTCGGACGTGTGTGCTGAAACCGGCGTTTGAGCGAAAACAAGTTCGTTCCTGTTTGTGCACTGTAAGTGGCCCTCAATAAAAAATGTTATTTCGCTCCTGCCAATTTTCCCAGCGAGCATCATTTAGCTTTCCATGCCGTGTGGCTTCACAATAGCTGAAAACGAAGAGCCTTTGGAGAGCACTTCACCCGGGCCAGAGCATTTGCATAAGGCATCACGGCAGAAAATGGAGTAACGTTCCACTAAGGAGCTCGGAGGAGGAGGTCACCGCTTTCCACGCAACACTCACGGGTGAGGAATGGTGTTGATTGCTTTGCTCCTGATAAAATTTCAACAAATTTAACACTCCGTGCGCTCCGCTCCGCTTCCTGGATAAGCCTCCAGAGTAAACCTCAGGATTCTTAAATGCGATTGGTTAGAGGTTGTTGCTCAGGCACTGCTCTATGGTTAATATTAACGTCTTCATCTTAATAAGATGTTTCTATGGCAACACCTTACACCGCGACTAAGACATATGTAGATATGGTGAAGTTTTGGGTCATTCTCGAATAAATAAAAAGTTACAGTATAAGAGGAAGCGTCACTCCATCACATCGTTGATGATTTTCCTGAAAGAGCACACCCACATGTCTTTTCTTCCTTTATTGTTCTTCAGCCTTGTGCTCTTCATGAAAAATATTTTTAAAAAACTGCGCTTTTCATCTCAAAGCCAGACATTTTTTTTTTTTTTTTTTTTTTGCCTTTTCCCTTTGGATTGCGCATCGTCATGTTAATTAATTTAAACACACAGCCTAATTTATCTCACTAGTCCTTCCCCTTCTGTCGAGCACAGCTCACTGCCGTTCATGTTAGTGTAGGATTGATCATATACACTCCACTGCTTTCTCAAACATGTCTGTTTTTAAACCTAATGAAAGAAAAATATAGAATTTTTTTATTTAGTTTTTTTTTTTTTTTAAGTCTATAGAAAAGTCATTTTTAAAACATGTAAATATTCACCCAGATTTCTGAAAGTTTTTAATAAACTCAAGGAGCATTTCCATAAAGTACAGTACTGTATGTCAGGCCTGGAAGGTAAACATGTAATCAATCATGTGATCACCTGAAACATTAATAAAGTGAGCACCAATAATTGAAAGAAATGAATCATAAGAAGATAAAAAAGAAAAAGAAACAGAATGAATAACAAATATTGTAATATTCAACAACAACAACAACAACAACAATAATAATAATAATAATAATATATTATAATTATAAATATAATAATAATAATAATAATAATAATAATAATAATAATAATAATAATAGCATACAATATACTGGACAATGGACATTTCATACAATACAAATTGAATTTTTGTTTGTTTGTTTTTGTTTTGTTTTTGTTTTTTAAAGCAAACAAATCACTTTCACTCACTCACTCATCGTCTATTTGTTTTATCCTGTATTCAGGTTTGCAGGGGGTCAGGAGCCAATCCCAGGAGACTTAGGGCACAAGGTAGGATACACCAAGGACAGGATGTCAATCAATGCCACACACATGCAGTACACACACTCACACCCTCATTTGGGAATGCCAGTTAGCCTAATCTGCAAGTCTATGGACTGTTGGAGGAAACCAGAGTACCCAAAGGAAACCCACCAAGCACGGCGAGAACATGCAAAGACCTCGAGGCGGGAATCGAACCTGGCCAGGAATCAAACCCGGACCCTGGAGGTGCTCGGCGACATTAATCAAGTGACAAAAATCGCATGACAATTATATTATGAAAATAAATGAATCATACTATGAAAATCTGTAGGTCAAAACAGAATCTTGTTTGAAGGATTTAAAATAAATAAATCATTTGAAAAACATCATGGTAAAATATATAAATCATGTAAAAAACAAAACTTATATAAAAATGAATGCATTATTTGAAAATCCACACATAAAATAAATGACTCATGAGATTAAATTGATCATATTAAAGTGAATGATTTATTAAAATACTGTATACAAATCATTTAAAAAGTCTTTTGTAAAAAAAAAAAAAAAAAAAAAAAAAAACATCATGGAAAAGCTATAAAATCTGTATACTGTATGGCATGTAAAAAATTCAGTTTGCAAAAGTAAGGTAACATCTCTTAAGACTAGCGAAAATAAATGACTCATAAAAAGAGATATGAAAAAATGAATAACGTTGAAACATCCATGTGAAAATGAAATTACATGAAAACATTTGAACTGTAAAAATTCAAATGTGAGAAAAGGAGTTGTGTGAAGATAACTGCATCATGTCAAACCTCAGACGTGAAAATGGAATCAGATGAAAATACATGAGTCACGGTTAAACCTGTGTGTGAAGAATCAATTGAGTGAAAATATTCAGTAAGAATAACTTCAATAAATCATGTGAGTATTAAAACAGGTTCACTTTGATTTAAAGAAGTGTAAATTTCAGCAGATAGATACACACGCACACACACACACACACACACACACACACACTATACTGTATACTGCATAACAGAATGTTTACAGTGATGACACAATTGACAAGCGTAATGCGTCCAGATGGATCAGAAGTTTTAAAAGGGAGGAAACCAGCACAGAACACAAACCGCGTACTGGCAGACCATCAGCTGTGACAAAAGGGATTTTCAAACTGGATTCAACGATGTCGCAAATCATTAGTGATGGAGACTGTTCGATTCACTCACTCACTCACTCACTCATCGTTTATGCCACCTTATTCTATATTCAGGGTCGCATGGGGCCTGGAGCCCATCCCAGGAGACTTAGGGTACAAGGCAGGGTACAGCCTGGACAGGGTGCCAATCCATCACAGGGCACACTACAGGCAACTTGGGAACACCAATTAGCCTAATCTACATATCTTTGGACTGTGGATTCCACACAGAGACAGGAATCCAAGCCTGGCATGGAAACGAACCCGAACCCTGGTGGTGCAAGGCGACAGCTTTACAGAATCAAAATGAAATCAGGGAAATGAGAATGAAATGTGTGAGGAAAATATGTACAAATCAAACTGATCAGACAGTCCCTGATGAGCGTGCTAAGGGCGACGGTAGCAAGGAAAAACTCCCTGAATATTAATTCCCTCAATATACTGTACGTTAGGGGCAGAAGAAAAATCCAATCCTAAAATTAGCAATCCTATTTTTTGTAAGGTTTTATTTTACAATAATTCCCTAAGCAACGTCTGATGTGACGAAAACACATGCACATCTTGCACCAAAGCTGATTAATTCACTTAAATGAATTTTAATGCTTTGAATACTCACTAACTTTGGCAACTATGTTGAGTAGTACCTTTGTATAGAGGAAGACAAATACTCTACCAACAAGTGCAATTGTATGGTAATAAAAAATGTCTGGTAATAAAAAAGTTATGGCCAATTTTGCATGACTTTCGGTACGGCCCTCGCATATACTGTAGTATATAATGACAGGACCAGGATTAATCCTGCGTGAGGGTGTTCACCAGCTGTCGAGAGCGAGGAAATGGTGCACAGTAGGTGGGCGAGAGTGGCTTAAACAGTGCCTAATATCCATCCTGCGCCAGATTAAATCATGGTAATGAATGAGCTTTTCATGTTCAATTTCCTAACGTAATGTAAAACTTCAAAGGACTCGATTCCACACCTCTGAGTGAACCACCTGCGACTGGCCCCTTCTTCTGCCGAGGATCTTCATTCGCTTCGGAGGCGTCCCACTGCCCAAGCATATCAATGTCATCAAAAGCTCCATTTATTGTACTTACCCAATTAAATTGAGTTGTAATTCATGTCCTTGGGCAAAGAAAGGAATTCATCAGCTGGGATGAATTTTCCATGCTAGACTTCCTTTCAAAGAGGCGTTTCTGCCCGCAAGTCTGGATACAACCGAGTTCCTTTATACTGATGATTAAACCCAACGATGTGCTCCCAACCATCTCATTCTCTTTAATGGATAATAATAGCTTATAACGAATCACCTCATATTTCTTCCTCCTGGCTGTTTTTAATTATTCGTTCAGTATATATATATATATATATATATATATAGTATTTACGTTTAGTTTTTGCCACGTCTGCCTCTAACGTTCCTCCGCACTAGCGCTACGTTTCATGCAGTTAAAACATCACATCTAGCGACATCTGTATGCTGAAAATCCGTCATGGCATTTTAATAGAAAGACTTGCTTGTGTGCTCTGACATTATGACTGCGCTGACATTTGAGATATTAATGTTGTGCATGCTGTTTTGCATCATAATATTACACGCGGAAATGTTTCATTTTGATCTGCATGGCTGTTGAACAACACATGGTCTTCGGCGACGAGCTGAAGCGCGCTCGAGGACAGGCTTTAAAAAAAAAAAAAAAAAAAAAACTTTGCATTGTGAAGTATGACTTTGAGCTGCGTCTATGTGTATTTAGTCATTCATTTATAGCTAGAAAGACAGACAGAGACAGACAGAAACACATTTCCTCTGTCCATTGGCGTGAAACGAAAATACCCTAAAATATATGTTGTTTGTTTCTCCAATGGCATCTGAAAATCAGTTACAGCAAATCTGGATCGATTTTTTTCCTAGTCTTGCAGTTGCCTCCAGAAAGAAAATCCTTCCAACGCCGCCGATTTTAAACAACTCGTGACTGCTATTCTGTAAAGACCTGAAATTGATCCGATGCTTTGAGCAGTCGTTCTCTAATACATTCCACGTGGATGGGGGATGAACTCCAGACTTCACTGATGAATCAAATCAAGCCGGGCCCATTCTGAGACCTTCACGCCAAAGCTATTAGCTGTCCATCACGTCGGGGAGCATCGCAGCCGCCAGACAGCGCACGGGCATGCCGAAGCCTGGCGGGACCATTAGACCCTAGATTGCAGTGATGAGTAAGTGATGAGGAATTGGACCGGGGTTTGGAACGGGCTGCAGGGAACCACTGGCTTCATTACGTCTGTTCATCTTGTGTCGTGTGCCCATGTCAGCTCTTTCCCCTGAAGCCCGCTTGGCTCCGGCCCCCCTAATCACCTCGCGGTATGAAATGGGCAATTCCAGTTCTCGCTGTGGGCAACCGTTTTTTTTTTTTTTCGTTTTTTTTTTTAAAGCAAATGCTCAGAAACTGGTTATGATCCATTTGAATTGTTTTGAGAATGGCCTTCATTTCTGATTAGGGAATGTCTGAATAGTGGGTCATTCCTGATTGTAGTTTTACAGTGGGCCTTACACACAAATTACACAAATCGTGCCATATTAAAGAATCCCGGAACTGAAATGGACTTTTCAGTTGCAATTATGCAATGAATCGACATGAAATAGTAGTTTGGGACACTTTGTATAGTTCGAGAAATGATTTGCTAATAAACATACAGTACAGACCAAAGGTTTGGACACACCTTCTCATTCAAAGAGTTTGAATCTGTATTATGGCAAGAAAAATGCAGCTAAGTGAAGAAAAACGAGCGGCCATCATTACTTTAAGAAATGAAGGTCAGTCAGTCGGAAAAATTGGGAAAACTTTGAAAGTGTCCCCGAGTGCAGTCACAAAAACCATCAAGCGCTACAAAGAAACTGGCTGACATGCGGACCGCCCCAGGAAAGGAAGACCAAGAGTCACTTCTGCTGCGGAGGATAAGTTCATCCGAGTCACCGGCCTCAGAGATCGCAGGTTAACAGCAGCTCAGATCAGAGAGCAGGTCAATGCCACACAGAGTTCTAGCAGCAGACACATCTCTAGAACAACTGTTAAGAGGAGACTGTGTGAATCAGGCCTTCATGCTAGAATATCTGCTAGGAAACCACTGCTAAGGACAGGCAACAAGCAGAAGAGACGCGTTTGGGCTAAAGAACAGAATAAAATAAAGAAAACTCGCTGTATGAGAAGGGGTGTCCAAACTTTTGCTCTGTACTGTATATATGTGTCTTCCAAGAAGGACACTTTGTCAGCTTTTTGACCCACCCCCTTTTTTTTGTTAAAATAAAAGCTAGCTAGTGCACATCTATGCTTCCATATAAAGGTTATGTGAAGGTCTGGTCAAATTCCCATTAAAAGGTTTGAGAGGGAGCTGTGAATAGAAGAAAAGTGTAATGACGACGGTGCCGCCGCCGCCACCACGAGATGGCAGATAGTGATCCCTCCTGTATGTGTCAAGTGAGCAGTTGGGTTTGCTATAGATCAGAAAGCAACCAGGAAGATGAGGGTAGCTCTAAACTCAACTTCCTGCTGCAAATCTGTTGATAAGACATTCACAAGATGAGGCTGAGGTTTGGGTTTCTACCAGTGCATGGACCACTGCTGACGCCCTGTTTACCTCGGCCCTTGCGTTTAGTCAGAATCACAGCTCTGCCATGTTTCTTCCTCAATGATGATCCTGGATGTGTTTAGAAAGTCAATCACACTACAACCCTCAAGAAAAAAGGGGGTATGTACTGTACAGTACAGTATATCAAAATCACGCATTTCAATATCAAAGATTATCTCAATACCATATGATCCCCATTAAATCAATTAGATCCTGGGGAAGTCCAATGGGAGTCAATTTTTACGCGATACACTACAGTATACAGTATCAGTCCTGTGTACTGGTTGGTCGCGTCTATAAGGAACACATCTAAGTTGTAAATTGTCCAAGTTGTAGGTTATAATTAACTGTAAATCTGTGTCCCTAGGAGTTGAAGCCAAAGTCGTTTAAGTCTGTTGTGGAGGATTAGCCGCTCGATAGCTGTCTGTCAGCCACCAGAGCTTGCTTTGGATGCAAACAGTTCAATATCCAGTCATGTTTTTCTAACTGTCAGTCACTCTGCTGACATTCACACAAGCATGGAGTGCCAAAGATTTGTGTGTGTGTGTGTGTGTGTGTGTGTGTGTGTGATTTCTTTAAGATTATTTGATTTGTTTGTTTGTGTTTTAAACATGATAGCGTTAGAATGGTCACACAAGGGTTAACAAAGTCAACCGCAAACAATTAAAATAATCAAGTACTACAGTACCTAAAGTGTACTGTATGCTCCCCTCGCATGCAGTCCATATGAGATAAAGTTGTTAATAAAACTGTAAAGATTTTTCATTTTTCAAATATATGATGAATATGCAGTACAGTAGCATAAATTCTTGAGCCACCCTACTGTAACTGTCTCATCTTTGGCACATTGATTAGATTAAATAAAAGAAATGGGAACATAATTTTTAACTGCGACAAGCTGCAAAGTGCCTAAAGATACAGTATCATTTGAAGATTGGTTGTTTATCTCACAACCTCAGCAATGGCCTCATTTCCCCTCTCGTCTGTTCCAAGCATCACCGGTATACTGTACTAATCACCGGCCTGATCATCTGTCATCATCTGCACCTGTTTCTCACTGGTTCATGATGTAAGCTAGATGTTTGTTTGTTTGTTTTTTATGCTTGAATGATTCACGTATCACTGCGTGGCTTAACAAGCAAAAGACATTCCTCTGAAACTGCTCAGGTTCGAGGGACTGAACTGAAAGTGAGAGCCATAAAAGTCCTGCAGGAAGTGTAAAGAGGTCTGGTTCTAAGTGCAAAGTACTAAGAAATGAAGGGGGCTCAAAACTTTTGCACAATATTGCATATACATCTAAAACAACAACAACAACAAAAACAGGACAATCCTGAGCCTGTGGGTTTCCACATGGTGTATTCCAGCCTCAAGTCATGTTCCTGGACGAGGCTCTGGATTCAGCATGAACATGACCATGATCAAGCAGCTGCTAAAGATCATAGCTCCAGGGTTCCTGGTTTGATCCTGAGCTTGGATTACTGTCTGTGTAGAGCTCAGTCTCTCTGAAGATTTCCTCCTGATCCTTTGATTTTCTCCAATTTCCTAAACACAATCTATTGCATGGGGTCGACTATAGTGTTTGAATATGTCTGGTGCCCTGTTATGGATGGGTTTCCACAGCAAAGACTAAAATAAATGAGTGAATAAATTCATCCACATTGCACATTAATAAAAGAAATTATGATCACATGATAAACAGACAGGCCATAACATTGACACCACTGCCAGGGGAACTGAACAACATTGACCGCCAACTATACACCAGTAAATCGGTGACAGGAGATCATTTATGCCGGGGTCGAGGGCAGCAAAAACCAGTGCAGCACGAATCGCTGAAAGAAGTCAGAGCTGGCCGTGATAGAAACAGAAGACGCAGTGCACCGCGGCCTGCCGAGCACAGGAACCCAAGGCCGGCTTCCAAACTCCCCGGATCCCAATCCAATCAAGCACCCATGGGATGCATCGGACAAACAAGTCCAGACCTACAGCTCCAAAAGGATCCGTTGCCAACATCCTGGGGCGAGACACCACAGTGCACCGTCAGAGGGACTGTGGATCCAGCCCCTAGGGGTCAGTACTGCCCCACTGGCACAAGGGGAACCCAAATCCTCGTTGGGTTTAATGTTACAGCAGATCCATGTATATTATAGATATACTGTATATTACAGAATTGTATCCAGTAGTAATTAGTCCAGAGTGGGCAAGACTCACAGGAGCAGAACAGAAGTCAAGGGGTTAAAAATAAATAAATAAAAAATTAAATGTTCTGGTCGGCGATGTGAAGCTTCTCACTCACAATCCTTCCACGTTGATTTCCCGCTAGATTTGGGATTATCAGTTCCGTGCAGGCAAATCCCCCGTCTGATGTCGCTTTGCCACATCTGGACTAA
Source organism: Clarias fuscus (assembly GCA_030347435.1). Classification (NCBI taxonomy): domain Eukaryota; kingdom Metazoa; phylum Chordata; class Actinopteri; order Siluriformes; family Clariidae; genus Clarias; species Clarias fuscus. The sequence goes on along the minus strand of CM059216.1, from coordinate 3,524,647 downwards.
AGGCTTTGTATTTATAATGCTTTCCAATCCAGCACTCTCTGAGGCTTCTGAGGGTATAAATTAAAATGTTTGCACCTTAACCCGGTATAAGGTTTAAAAGCTGTCGTATTTGAAAATTGAATAAGGAAAGGTCAAAAACGTAAACGACTACTTAAATAGAATAAACGGCCTACAGCGGCATGCAGGAAAGAAACAACGAAAAAAATAAAACATTAGGTGATTCATATATTAATAGTTATATTAATTGAGTGCAAAAGTTTGAGCACCCCCCCCCCCCCTCTTGTGTGTGCATTGATTTGCATTAAAACAATATTTGTGAAAATGAAAAGTTTTCAGAACTCTATATGGTGTTGAACATCCTGTGCTACACTGAATAAGTTCACAAACATAAAGGCACCATGTCCCCAAACCACCCCCAAAAAATATCCATCCAAACACCGGGATGGCGCACCAGGAGCTGGAAGTGAGGCATCATGGTAGTTATTAGGCTCCGTGTTTATGTCACAGGCCACAATGAGGACGGATGAGAGCCCCGGCTCCACCCCATCCATTCGCCCATGGGGGTCGGCTGAGTTGGGAAATGGCAGCCGATGACAATATCTCTATTAGGAGTGATGGAGAGTGTGTCAGGGCCGGAGCTTTATTAACGGCTGGGCTGCTCTGCGGCGGCACGCTGGCGGGTGAGTAATGCCACTCAGCCAGGCTCCCTACACCTTTAAAGTACCCCTACACCCTGCTGCTTTAATTTCCAGGAAAGGCAGAAGGTCATCCGTTATGATTCGTATCAAAATATAGTTATAAATGATTCCTTTCAATTACCAGCATCCTTCAGGAGCATATGGTAAAAAGCATACAGCTAAAAAGGTAGGAGGATTTACAGCCGAAAAGAGTCCCGACTTAATGAAATCATCGAGCGTCCTGCTTCTGCGTGACATATAGTTTAACTAATAGACTTACCTGGGAAAATACCACCGGACACAGGGACTGGGATAACTTGCAGTGATAACTGTATTCATATTTCACGCGGTGACCAAGCGAGCAGGAGACCTGTCAATCAGGAGAGCTCCGGAACTCTCCGCTGACATTCAGTGCCCTTTTCACATTTTCTCTAGAGATGGAAAAGAATAAATCACACACACACACACACACACACACACACACACACACGCGCGCACACGCACACACACACACACACTGCACTGACCCAGAACTCATAAGGCCAAAGACGAAGGACGGACTGGTACAGATTCATCACCTTGCTTCTATGCAAATCGATTATGGCACCCTCCGTCTGCCAGAAGCAAGCTTGACATTTGAAATTAGGGATGGATTGGGCCGTGAAAAAGGACATCGTAAACAAAGATTAAAACGCAAATTGTGCATCACGCAATCGCAGAGGTCGTGCAATTATACTTTACAGGAAAGAAAAAGATAAAATCCTATATACAGTAAATTTAGTCATGGATTCTACGCAGCTGTTCGGAACTTATCGAATGAAACCTTGTTCCCTGAACCCTGTCTAGTCCTTACTTTTAATCTGCTTAAATGATCAGACCTTCACTGCCTTGTTTATGCTCAGAGCCTTGTCATCTCCAAGCTTCCCTTTTCTAATCGGTGTCCTAGAGGAAAGAAGAAGGGGAAAAAAAAAAAACCCAACAACAACAACATAAAACATAAAAGCCTTATCTATTTCAGCCCATTTTCCCCTTATTTCGGTTCTCGTAATCTGCCATGACGTGAGTTTGTCCTTAATGTGATGCTCTCAGCTACAGCGTTGGCGCTGATAATAAAAGGTTGCAGGTAAAAGATGGGCGAGTTGGACGACTGTGAAGGTTACACCGGTGATATAGCACCTTTTCTGGGTTTGTTGTAAACAGTGTGAATAATCGGCCGGGCTGACGGCTTTGGGGGTAGTTTACAGCACCTTACCTGCATGCTAGAAAATAATGCACTTTTTTTTTTTTTTTTCCTTTTTCCTTTATAGGCAGCACGGTCAGTTTGGGAATGGGATTGTTTCAGCGGTTGGATCCGTTCCCTCTCATTAGCGCTAATGACTCGAACCGGCTGTATGAAACATGAACAGATGACCAGTGATTAATGATGATCTCTTGCTCCGAGCTCTGTGTGTATGTGTGTGTGTGTGTGTGTGTGTGTGTGTGTGGAAAGGTCAAGGTTGCTTTTACACTGAGAGTGCAGTGCACGCACATACAAAAGAAAACAGTAGGCGGATTTAAACGCACCCTCACATCTACTGTACGTGGAATTCGGAATCCTGTGGATCTCTGGTTATGACTTTAACTCGATCTTAATCCATGCAGGGGAAAAAAGACATTAATACAGAATTTGTTCACACCATCACAAGATCTCATACCAGCACAGAAGGAGTAAACTGGATGTATCTCTAACACCTCAATCTATATGTTGACGTCGCTCATACAATTCGATTAAGATAAGATTAGATAAACTTTTATTGTCCCAGCAAGGTTGAAATTCACAGTTACAGAAGAAACAGAGAAGAAGAAAGAGAAGGAGGGAAAAGAGTGATGTTTTTTTTTTGTTTGTTTGTTTGTTTTTTTTACACTGTACACAACAAATAGTCTCTAGACAATAAACAAATCTGATATCAGCACTGTTTGTACAGACTTACAGCAGAAGGGAGGAACTACCTACAGTATGATAACGCTCTGTCACATACAGCACCTTGGATGAAGCAGTCTAACCAGATCTTGGCAACTTGACAACTGGAAATCTCCAGCATCCTGGGTTTAATCCCAATCCCTGGTTACTGTTCAGCTCCCCATGTGTTCGTGTAGGTTTCCTCCAGAAACCAAAAACATGCTAGCAGGTGAACTGGTTATGCTAAATTAGTGTTTGTGCCTGGTGTCCTTAAATCAATGCAGGATTCTCCAGAATACTGCGTTTCCATACAGCTAGTCTTTTGGTTCAGATTCCGTCGCGTGCCTTGAGGTTCAGGTCAGGATCTCAAACCCCGCAACCCAAAACATACCATATGTTTGAGTCCCTTCCTGCCATTGAGTCAATTCAGAGTTGAATCACTTTCTGCATGCGCCTGAGTATGATCACTATCTGAAAAAAAAAAAAGAAAGAAAAAAGGAAAAGAAAACGCACCAGGTGTCACCACGCTAATAATTCCTTAAAGTGTAACTTTGTGCTGAACAGAGCTGCACAGAAGTGATTTGTCAGTATATCCGTTAGCGTTTGTTCAGCACTTTGTTCTCAATATGGCCGACAAATGGAAGCTGACTTGTCATTCCGCCCATGTTCTGATCTTCCCTTATACGAATCTGCCTCAGTGTGCAGAACTGTCACAGGGAAGAGCCTTCTTCGTGAACGTCCTCTGCGCTCGGAGCATGCATATTCAAACGCGAGGAAAGACTGATTGGTTAATTAAGATTCAGTCAGAAGAAATTTGCAGCGCAGGCGTAAGAAGGATGGTTGCGCCTACCAAGATGTGTTTAAACAGACCAACAGGCGTCGTGTAGGCCTGCTTTAATCTAGCCTTCTTGTTTCGCTGTCAGAAGCCCTGTGCCTTACAGACAACCTATCAGCGTGAGCGAGGAAGCGAATGCAGCGCTTATGTTTAGACGATGTTTGAAGAGCCAGAGGGGAAAGCTGAACCTATTTTAAACAACCGGGGAGGTTATCACTGTCCTTTTAAAAACTCCTCAAAGTCTTGATCGGTAAAATGCGCCGCTTCCAGCGAGGGCTATTTTTACCAACAGACAGCGGCGCGAGTGAACATGAATGGAACATGAAGCACATTTTAATCGGGGTAGACTTTCAGTGGTACTGCTCGTTGTTGCTATTTATTGTTGTTGTCGGGGCTGTTTGAACATCTCTGTTGTTGCAGGAGCAAAACCTGGCAGCGGTTCCTGGTTACCTGCCAGCTCCTGCGACTGAGATCCTGTGTGATGTGTGTGGTAATTAGGGATGGGATTATCTACCAGTCTGATGATATACCGTGACATGGGAACCTCAATCTGTTGTAATTTTTTAAAGGGATGTCATCATTTAACTATGCCGTGTCATGCTATATGCTATGCAGTGATCATATTGTTTAATTAATTTATAGCTTGATTTAATATTAAAGCAGGTTAGTTCCTCTCTCAGCTTAACATCCAGTCCCATTTTTCTTCTCCCTCTGAGTTACTGAGAGGAAAATGAAAGGCAATTTGTCTTGTTAGCGAATGGAGCACACCTAAAACCTTGTACGTTTCACGTTACTACCGGAACCCACAGACAAACATTCCCATCAGAATGAATTCTGACCAATCCCACTCAATCCACAGATACTCTTGACCAATCCCAACTGCTCTTAAAGAAATTCTGAATAATACCACTTAATCCTCAGACATTCTTGACCAATACCAACTGCTCTTTTGACCAATCCACTTCAATCTACAGAGAATTTTGACCAATCCTATCTGATCTTAAAGAAATTCTGACCAATTCCACTCAATCCATAGACACTCTTGACCAATCCCAACTGCTCTTTTGATCAATCCCATTCAATCCACGGACAGTTTTGACCAATCCCATCTGCCCTTAAGGAAATTCTGACCAATCCCAACTGCTCTTTTGACCAATCCAATTCAATCCACAGAGAATTTAGACTCATCCTATCTGATCTAAAAGAAATTGTGACCAATACCACTCAATCCACAGGCACACTTGACCAATCCCAACTACTCTCAATAATATTTCTGCCAAATCAACAGACTCTCTTGACCAATCCCAACTGCTTTTAAAAAAAATTCTGACCAATCCCACTCAATCCACAGACACTCTTCAAAAATCCCAACTGCTCTTTTGACCAATCCCATTCAATCCACAGACAGTTTTGACCAATCCCATCTGCTCTTAAAGAAATTCTGACCAATCCCACTTAATCCAGACACTCTTGACCATTCTCATCAACTCTTGAAGAAATTCTGCCCAATCCCACTCAATCCAGACTGCCCAATCCCACTCAATCCACAGACTGTCCTACCAATCCAATCCACAGACCAATCCCACCTACTCTTGAAGCAATTCTGCTCAATCTCACCAAATCCAGAGACACCCTTGGCCAATCCCGCCTGCTCCTCGAATAATTCTAACTGATCCTATTTACTGTGAAGACACTCGTCACCAATCCCGCCTGCTCCCCAGAGATTCCTGATTGATCGCACCCTCTCCCAAAACCCTCTTTTTGAAAATTGAATAATTTTTGACCGGTCCCACAAATTCGACAAAACAACAATTCCCTTTACTCCTGAAGGAATTGAGACTCCACTTCACAAACACTCATGACCATTTCAGCTTGGTCCCAAACTGCTTCAATACACCAACAACATTTATTCCCCAAGGAGTTCTGACCATTATAACCCACTCAATAGACATTCTCTGCCCATCTAAAGGTATTCTGACCTATTATTCTATTCCTAAAGACACTCCTGACCAATTCTGCCTGCTCCCACAGAAACTGTGACCAATCAAAACCTCTTGGGATATCTGAATAAAAGAATGATCATGTCCATGTTCATGCTAGGGTAATCAGCAAAGTCCATATACGGTATAACCGCCTGCTCATGCACCTTTTCTGTCGAGTCTGATAGGATCCCTGTCCCAAGGCACTTTGATATTCTCTGATATATTCCAGTTGATATGTATTGAATGAAACCCGAAGCTGTAGCTTTGCAAAGTACAGAATGACTGTGGGTCCCTATTAAAACCCACCAGGGACAAAACGCATTTCATTCTCCATCATGCCACTGCGTTATTGGACATGCCTTCACACACCAAATGGAGAATATCAAATAGAGCTGAAGAACAAATCACATGCACTGGCTCGTTTCCTGACAAGACAGGATGAAAAAAAAAATGAAGAGGAGAAGAGGAGATCTGAGAGCTCATTATTTGAAATTCAGTGGCGGCTCTGCTGAAAGCAGTCACGCGTTTGACACACCTCTGGCATCTTCCTAATTTCACTGTTGAGTGACCAGACTAACCAGATTTTCTGTTCAACACCCATGGTGCAACACTCACCTGGAACAAATATCAGGAATAATTAAATAATCATCCTACCATCATGGGTCTCAGAGCCGCTCGGCAGGCAGCGCTGTCTTTTGAACAGAAGGCATCTCAGGTAGGATGGTATCACGCTGATAGCTCACTTAAGGATCTCAGATTCGCAAGGACTATCTCTGAAGTGCAGCCCAGACAAATCGCCAGCTCTTCACTGTGGCATATTTGGGGGGGGTGGGGGGGGGTGAAAATGACTCTTTGAAAATTTCTATAATGTTCCAACATATTACAGAAATGCTTTAGTGCTTTAGTTCCTTTAGAGCTCAGATTAACAAAATGAAAAAGAAAGGTGTAGCTGGCTTTTTAACTAAAGAAGCAAAACAATATTGTTATAGGAAAATAATTAACCCTATGGCTTCCTGTTACATTGTGATATCATGTAATATTTGTACAGCTTGCTTTGTTCGCAGCTAGCCAAATTTGTACTGTAGCTAACATAATTTCATGATGCTGTAGAAGCAACTTTAAATAGATTCACAACAAAACTATTATAATTAGTAAGCTTATTTCTAGTCAAATGGTACTAAAATTGCAAGTAAAAATATATTTTTCTACTGGCAGATAATTTAGCTTCTTTCAAGGAATAAATTCCTAAAAAAACAGTAGAATTATCTGCCAATAGAACATGACCATATTCATTTGCATTTTTTTTTTTTTTGTAAAATTTAACTATAAAAAGCTTTATAATCTTATGTTTGTTTTTTGTCATTTTATTTTAAGAAAATATAGATTCATGAATATTTTATTTGCTAAGATGTAATTATCTTTGTAGGGTAGAAATACTCTCGTAAAAATCTTTACGATATGTTCGGTGCTCCATTTAATGTTATGGAACTTCTATAAAGGTTCAGCTTTCATTTTTGATGTTATGGAATGCTGACACTGGAGACTCCTTCTACACCTCTGTGGTGGACTGTAAATTTAATAATGCTGATTCAAATCATATTACACGATGAAAAAAGTATGGCACTTCCCTGTCTTGGAATGAAACCTAGCTCTGTATTGTTATAAAATGAAAACGGTGAGTAGCAAGCAGAAAATGAAACTCCAGTGGCCTCCTGCAGACTCACTATTGTTTGCTGCCAATATTCTTGTCTCCATCTTGTGTGTTCCTTTTTACAGATTTACAGTGAGGGGGAAGCTGAGCGCTCGCGGCCAGGCTTTTTCGGCAGGCCGAGCGCTATCGCGTCATCTCAGCCGTTTGGAGGGAGGAAGGGAGCGTAGGCAGCTCGGGCAGGGCATCGAGCTCTGCCAGGCTGCTGATAAGGACGGCAGGAGCAGCTGGCATGGAGTGGAATCATCTCCTGCCAAGGCTGCCGCTTCCAACCAGCGCTTCCTGACAGGACGCCGCTGAGCAGAGATGCAGCGCTCCATTAATATTCACACAATCGAAATGTCAGAGAAACTTACTTTCCACATCTACTCGCATGCAACATCAGCAACTAGGCAAGCCGATAAAGTGGAAGGCTGCCGCGAGATACGGTGTGTGTATTTGTGTTGTGTTTGTGTGTGTGTGTGTCGTTGTAAACGCATGTTATACTGTATTTTTTTTTGCGTACACTGCACTGCTAAGTGAACTGCGAACGCAACAATACTAAGTGTGTTGCTAGTGCGTTGTTGTCTCTCTTTAGGCTATTACATACTCCAGGTTTAACACTGACCGAGTTTACCACTTTGTTTTATGTTGACTTCATCATTATTAGAAAAGTATCGTAATATTTAGTAAAATCAATGCAATTTGACTTCGTTCCTATGGTGGATTTGTTTCAGTATTTAATTCATTTAAAATAGCTAAAAGCAAACTTCTTCCGTTAAATTTTAATTCCGATTAATCAAAAAACTTTTTATAATTGTCTATACACAGTTCATACACTGCCAGGCAAAAAAAAAGTTTTGGTCACAGAGCACGATATAATGTCCAGGCCATGTGTACAAATCAGCTCTCATGCTCCCACAACCTCTCTTTCACTATCTGAGACCTGGGCCTGGTTTTACTAAACGTCTCAGAATCACTCCTAGAGATTGCTCACAAAGTTTCATTTAAGACTGAAAATATTCCTAGCTCAGAGTAGGACATAAAAGTGATTTATGAAGCTTCCTACTTTTACTTTCAGCAAGGAGTAGGACAGCTCCTAGGAAAGCGTGTGATGTCACCATTTACTACACTGAGAGCCACAAAGTAGCTATGACACATTATGTTTTTTGTTTTTTTTTTCATTTATTTTAAACAGTGAAAATTTTTAATGGTGAAATCTGAGGCAGTGGTGTGAAAGTTTAAACTCATAGATGCGTGACTCAGCTGCATGACGCTATCCTAATCAGATTGCTTCAATCCCAACTGAATAACAATATAATAATAGAAGAATAGAATAACTATAATAGGGCTGTGTAGGGCCGCCATAATGATGATTTCAAAATGAAACCCATTTTTCTTTCGGAGGAGGGAGTAAAATGTAAAGAAATAATTAAAGGAAAATTCTGCCCCACTCTTACTGTACCTCCAAAGATAAAAAGTGTGCGGAGGCAATTTCTGAAACCATCAATGCCACCTGTCAGTTTTTCACATAAGCCTCCTCGTCGGTGCTCGGAACAATTATTTTAATGTGTGTGCCACAGATGATGCCCAAAACTCCAGAAAAACCAGCGATGTGCATGAATGCAGCTTGTTTTCCGTGGTGGGGAAAATATATGAATCTGTGCGTGATCAGTGATGCCCTGACAGCAAAGTTTGATTTAATTCCCCCGAGATTGTCGGCTGTAACACATCCAGATCATCATTGTTTCAATGCAAAATCTTTGCTGTTGCTAACAAATGTAAAGTAGCAGCTTCCTGCAGAGACAGCATACGAAATGTTCGTTAATGGACCAGTTGCACTCGATCTGTTACAAATAAATAAATAAATAAATAAATAAATAAATAAATGGCGTTCCATTTTGGTCCAAACATTTCTTTTTTATGAGCCCTGTGTCGTCCAATATTTATGCTCCCTAGCAAACTAAAGCTTTTCCTTTCCAATTAGCCTACTGTCAGTGCAACTTCACAGAGCACCTCAGTGATCACGATCATTCACACCTTTTTTCTTTTTTTTTTTCCCCACAAGACCACATTTCTTTTGTGAAGTTGGCAGTTCACACCATCCTTAAAGGTTTTAATGATGTTCTGGACCGTTCTCAACCCTGCCACTTTTATATTTCTTCGCTTGATGTCAGCCAATAATTTTTTAAACAGTGACCTTGTCGCAGTAACAGATCAACATAAATGGATTTTAAAGAAAGGGTGTAATTTTTGGTGCCGAGATTAGTTAGGGTTAGAGGTGACGTTGTAAAGGTTTCCGACATGCGAAAGTCAGAACAGATTGCTTTCTAGGTTTGAAATCTGTCAGTAACATACAGTAACAAGCTGCATTTTGCTGACTTTAAGAGCAGGAACAATAAGAAGAAGGAAAAAAAAAAACTGCTTGGAATATCACATGACTAAAATTTGGATGATTTAATAAAAATAACAATGGTCTTTTCTTTAACGCATTTTAATAATCAGTCATTGGGAGGTTGCTGTAGTATAAGAGGAATAAAACACTGTGACATGCTGTTACATTACATTAGTCTAATTCATATCCAGGCTTAGTATGAACAAAAGGACCAGGCACTGCATGAATTGGAAAATTCTGCCAAGCAAACACAAATACATTATCAAACCGTGACACCTAATGAGCACTTTCATCATCTGGACTCATTAAAGACAGCTAATGGTGTTATTAACCTGCTGCACATGTGATGTAATTATGGCCCCAATGTCTTTTGCCTTGATCTGAAAGTATTATATACACACATAACTTCTTAACTTTTGTGGTTAAAAATGTTAAAGTGGGCGGAGCTCCAAGCATGTTTCAAACTTAATTGACAATACGGGCATTGCTGTGCATTTCTACAAAACACTCCATGCAGTAATGGACGATCGTGTCTGTATCGCCAATTAGCTTGGAGCTCCGCCCACTTTACAATCGCCTTATGTCATATCAAAGCTTGTTTGAGATCATCATTTTGACTCTTTATAAGCCATACAGACTAAAAAAAAAAAAAAAAACATGAAATCACATTTTACCCCTTTTAATAATTATAGAAATGTAAGTTTTTGACCAGCATTCAGGGATATTTCTTTTCATCCTCATCACTAATTAGAAGAATGTTGCTTATTGTTGGACTAACGTTAAACAGATAATGATATACACAGAAAGTGTGCCTTCGATTCTTGATTAAACAATAAGCTCCGCCCACTTTGGCTCTTGCTTTTCTCACTCCAGCTGCCTGCTTCTTTTTGCAAGCACCTAGTCTCTATGACGCTATGGACGTTTTTTCAATGGGATACGCTGTATATTTTCAGTGAAATAGACTAATTTGTTCATGAGTGGTTCAGTTCTCAGCTGGCTCGGAATAATCGTCACATAACCTGTCCGCTCTAAGCGAACGCTCACTGCGAGCGATGCTCTTTGATTCATGCGCACTTTTCCTGCTTATTGAATTTTAACACGTCGTACACAAACCGTGTTGTTCTGTAATACTTCAAAACGCTTGTATAGAAACGACCCGAGGTCCTGGACGGCGTGCGACTCCTCAGGAATAAAATCACGCCGGCTCGCACAGCCAGATCACGGCGTGTATACAGAGAGGAAGACAAAAGCATGGCTATAAATTACGCCGTGACAAGGTATCAGCAAATAAATCACCTCGGGGTGGCCTAGACACAGAGAGCATAACTCATTTTGTTCTCTGGAGGTGAGAACATTTAAGCAGGAGCTTTCAGTGCTGCACGATGGATTGTGTCTTTTACAACATTCTTGGTGTTCTATTAAAGTCTAATGTCTGCATTAACTATGGTGTAAAATGCCTTTTTGTTTTGTTTTTCTGGCGGAGTTCAGAAAAGCCTATAATGCAATCTTTTTTTATTTTTTTATTTTTGTATTAAATGCTCTTTAATATACTTATTTGAAAGTATCAAACAAACAAGTATGGTGTTTATGTGAAAATAATCCCCAAGGTGGATGATTCAGCATGATACCTTGAACAAGCTCGGTGAAATCCAGCTATCTGTTCATTTTCGGCTCAACGCCAGCTTGGCACATGGTGAGTGCGTTACATAAGAGTGCTTCATTTCCAGTCAAAGTGTTTTTCTTGGACACTGCACATGTCTGATCTGGACTTTAATAGATGCCTTCATGCCAGGTTTTTGTCCTGCGCGAGTTCCAATCCTCTCTCATCTCTGGCACGGGCTCCACAGGGAAGCTATCAGCAATGTGCTTTACGCTCGCCTCTCCTTCTGATGTGCGGCGCTCTAATAGCATCTGAGCATGCTTTCACTGCGTTCACTTGGCCAAGGAAAAAGCCTGTAGATGTTCCCGTCCTTCTTTAATGCTGCAAACTAGAAAGGCACCTGCACCCAGTGGCACTGCCAGGCTGTGATCGCTATTAGATGTTTCCAGCACTCTGAAATTTGTTCCACCCAACTCTGGAGTGCACTTATTTCGGCGCTTTTCCCAGCAGGACAATGGGAACAAGTTCTTCCGCGTACCATCCCTTCCCGAAATCCAACCTATGGCGGCAGGATGATGCTCGTACCGTATGTTCCTGCCGAGCTTGTTACCCGTTTTCACAGAAATGTCACTCAGGGTTAATAGTGTGACTCGTTTAATGGATTTAACTTCACGCCTACTCTGATAAACTCTAGTGTAAACATGATATCGCTCCAGATTTTTATTTATTTATTTCTTTGTATCTAAAATAAAGCCTAAACCTGAAATATAGACTATACACATACTGTAAGTATAAATAAGTAGGATGAGATTTATATTGAAAGGATCTTGCTTTGAGCTGGCAACCAACAGTTAGCGACCAAACAAGTGTAATTAATACCGAGCGACCGACAGAGTGTAATTAACCAGGGGGTGAAAAAAGTTTTCAATTCTTACCACTACTATGTAACCAAAATATGAAGAGACTAAACCGTGGAGGTGGTGGACAGTGCTGGGTTTTGGGCTTGAATCCCAGAAAGCTGGTGCAAGCCCTTGTTCCACACACCAAGTAGTGCCCGTAATCAGGGGTTAGAGAGGGATTTGAGATTCAGTCGTATGTTAGAAGTTACATTTCAGCTCACGTTAGCCTGAACAGAACAACACGGTTGTTTCAGAGGCAAATCGAAATGACTTAGAAGCGATTACCAAGGAGACAGCATGTTGTTTAAATTGACATAATAGGAGTGTGTTCATGCTGAAAGTGCTCCTGTGACTGGGTTTGTGTGTTTCTTTCTGCTCTCTCCTCGGTACTGAGAACCATACAGACCTACTTTCCTTGGGGTACTCCGGTTTCCTCCCACAGTCCAAAGACATGCAGATTGCCCCAAGTCTCCTGGGATAGGCTCAAGGCCCCCCACGACCCTAAATACAGGATAAAACGGTATAGATGATGAGTGAGTGAAGAATGAGTGAATGATGATGCCGGAGGTGGCTCAGAGTCCACTCTAGTTGTTCCAGTGAACATTCAGCGACTGGAACGCCTGACCCGTGAAAATCGACAGATAACTTGTCACCAACTTGCACACGCGACGCGAACTGTAAGTGAGGAAGTCAGTTAAGATCTAGAGCTATTTCCCAACATTTCAAGATTACCATTGAGGACTGAGATGAACTAAGAACTCAGATACATAAACAAATATTATGGAAGGTGGTTGAGGGGATACATATGCTAATTAGTGTTGATCATAGCCATTTGATCCATTGCTTTCACTTATTTTCATTTATTTACTTTCATTTTAGATTTTAAGATTAAGCTTCAAAAGGTCACATTAGTATTGATTCTTGTAATGTTTCTGGTATTCAGATTGGACTTACACACGTGGTCAAAATTGTTGGTACCCTTTGGTCAATGAAAGAAAAACTCACAATGGTCACAGAAATAACTTTAATCTCACAAAAGTAATAATTTAAAAAATTCTATGAATGTTAACCAATGAAAGTCAGACATTGCTTTTCAACCATGCTTCAACAGTAATTATTAAAAAAATAAACTCATGGAACAGGCCTGGACAAAAATGATGGTACCCCTAGAAAATACTGAAAATAATGTGACCAAAGGGACATGTTAATTCAAGGTGTGTCCACTAATTAGCATCACAGGTGTCTACAATCTTGTAATCAGTCAGTGGGCCTATATATAGGGCTCCAGGTAGTCACTGTGTTGTTTGGTGACATGGTATGTACCACACTCAACATGGACCAGAGGAAGCGAAGGAAAGAGTTGTCTCAGGAGATTCGAAAGAAAATTATAGACAAGCATGTTAAAGGTAAAGGCTATAAGACCATTTCCAAGCAGCTAGATGTTCCTGTGACTACAGTTGCACATATTATTCAGAAATTTAAGATCCATGCGACTGTAGCCGACCTCCCTGGACGTGGCCGCAGGAGGAAAATTGATGACAAATCAAAGAGACGGATAATCCGAATGGTAACAAAAGAGCCCAGAAAGACTTCTAAAGAGATCCAAGGTGAACTTCATGCTCAAGGGAACATCAGTGTCAGATCGCACCATCCGTCGTTGTTTGAGCCAAAGTGGACTACATGGGAGACGACCAAGGAGGACACCATTGTTGAAAACAAATAATAAAAAAGCCAGACTGGAATATGCCAAACTACCACAAAGCTTCTGGGAGAATGTCCTATGGACAGATGAGACAAAAATGGAACTTTTTGTCAAGGCAAATTTTGCTAATTATACTTGAAGCATATCAAGAAAAGGACACTGTCCCTACTGAGAAACATGGAGGAGGCTCTGTTATGTTCTGGGGCTGCTTTGCTGCATCTGGCACAGGGTGTCTTGAATCTGTGCAGGGTACAATGAAATCTCAAGACTATCAAGGGATTCTAGAGAGAAATGTGCTGGCCAGTGTCAGAAAGCTGGGTCTCAGTCGCAGGTCATGGGTCTTGCAACAGGACAATGACCCAAAACACACAGCTAAAAACACCCAAGAATGGCTAAGAGGAAAACATTGGACTATTCTAAAGTGGCCTTCTATGAGCCCTGACCTCAATCCTATTGAGCATCTTTGGAAGGAGCTGAAACATGCCGTCTGGAAAAGGCACCCTTCAAACCGGAAACAACTGGAGCAGCTTGCTCATGAGGAGTGGGCCAAAATACCTGCAGAGAGGTGCAGAAGTCTCACTGACAGTTACAGGAATCGTTTGATTGCAGTGATTGCCTCAAAAGGTTAATTAACTTAAAACTATTAAGTTAGGGGTACCATCATTTTTGTCCAGGCCTGTTCCATGAGTTCATTTTTTTTTTATAATTCCGTTGAAGCATGGTTGAAAAGCAATGTCTGACTTTCATTGGTTAACATTCATAGAATTCTTATTTATTATTTCTTTTGTCAGATTAAAGTTATTTCTGTGACCATTGTGAGTTTTTCTTTCATTGACCGAAGGGTACCAACACTTTTGTCCACGTGTGTAACACACATTTTGGAGGTTCTCCTCTGTGGAGCCCACGTTTTTCCAACATGGCGTCATTGTTAGAGCCTTTGGAACTACAGCATATTTTAGCGACTTAAAAGTGACAAACCTACAGTAGCAACAGTTCTGCTCTCTAATGCCACAGTTGTTCATTACAACCTCCACGCAGTTGCGTGCGTCTAATCCAGGGAATTCGATTCAACCGATCACAGATCACTGCTGTTTGTTGCACATTTGTATTCGTTTTTCATTTTTAAACTCTATTTCTCGGGTATTTTCAAAAGCAGTCCCAAATGCATGTTAGTATTGAGGTAAAAGCTTCCGTCATGCCATGTTGTCATGCAATCCACGGACGTCCCAAGTGCGTCTTATCTCTGATCAGCGCCATTCACTGTTATCAGAAACCAATACAAAAAGATATTAACAGATGCCGCTGATGCGTATGCCATATCTACCAACTCACTATGTTTTCGTGTGATACAGTATGCTTATTCGCTGCTTGTTACTGCTGATAAAAATTCTCTTCCAGTAGAAGCACCAAGTCCCAGAAGATTTTCAAATGATGATATTTTTATTATTATTATTATTATTATTATTATTATTATACGAAGAGTGCTGTTTAGAAAGAATTGAGATAGAAAGAGAGAGATTATGTGTTAGTTTGAAAGACTAATAACCAGGATACATTATTACTCAGTCAATCATATAATAATAATAATAATAATAATAATAATAATAATACGTTTTAACAAAGAAGGTCTGCGTTTCTGTGCTCATCGTCTGCCCTCCATCGTAAATCTGAAATCTGTGCAAATGTAAAAAAAAAAAAAACGCTGCTTTTAGAGGATCAAATGTAAAAAAAAATGTTTTGGTCGGAAGCCTGGATGTTTTCATGCCTAAGAAATGCCCTATTTATGAAGGTTAGTTGATTTCATTTCTACTGCTTTGCCATTCCTCCTCTGAGAGATATGTGTTGAGTTGAATTTCATCAGAGATCGTTTTTTCTCTTTCAACAAAGTCTAGACCACCACTTCTTTTTCTAGCCTTTAAGCCTCAAAAAATCAGCAATAGAAAAAAAAAAAACAACAACAACAACAACATACAAAAAAACGGAAAAACATACTGAATACAGCAGGAAGAATTTTATATTTTGAAAAATTTTACAAGGTGAACGAACCATGAAATGGCAAGCATTGAAATAAACACTTACAGTAATAGGAGTCTTGAATATAAATATGGTTTTATATTCTACTACTGTATAAGGGGCGTTCTAGTCCTATACCCGGACTTGGGATGAAATGTCTTGAGAATTAAGGTGTAAAAGTGATTGACGTTTACAGAAGACATCCAGCACCGTATGGCCGATGAAACTCTTGGCCGCATGGTAGCACATCTGAATGTTTAAAAGGACGCCGCATTTCTGTGACTGGCTATGCTGGCTGAGGTGGCTCGGAGCGCGCTGCAGTCGTTCCCGTGGAGATTCAGCGGGCGTCACGCCTGATCCTTGAAAATCGATGGATTACTTATCGCCAGCTTGCACAAAAGATCCGTCTCTTACACGTTACAGGGACTGTGAGTTATTGCCACGTCCCCTATACAGTCCTGACCTCGCTCCAAGCCATTTCATAAAGGAGTTCCTGGGAGGCCAGCGTTTCAGACGTGAAGCAGGCAGTCCGACTCCGACGTACTGAGAAAATATTCTACTGTGATGAAACACTGGGATGTTTCGCGGGGGATTACTGTATATAGAGAAACAAAGGGAGTTTAAACTCTCATAACTGTGTTCTGTTATTCTGCACAATCAAAAGTCCTAGATTGACTTGAACACCACTTGTCTTTGTAATCTCAATCTACAGCAAGCAGTCCTGGACAAAGGCCAGGAAGATCATGAAGGACCTCAGTCACCCCAGCAATGGACTGTTCTCTCTGTTGAGGTCAGGAAAGCGATTCCGCTCCCTGAAGGCCAACGCAGAGAGACTGAGGAGGAGCTTCTTCCCGCGGGCGATACGGTCTCTCAATCAGAACACCACATAGCACTGATCCATTTTGCACATCTACACACTCTGGACATTATGCACATAAGACAATTTAAACATGCACACAAGTCACTTTAATATGACACTTTACAGCATATTTGCACACCCCTGGACATTCCGTTCTATTTATGTTCACTCCATTCCCACATATATTTCTATATTTCTATTTATAAATTCTATATTTTCACAATTCTATATTTATATATTTTCTATTGTACAGCTAGATTTTTCTTATTTTTCTTATATCTTTCTTATAGTGTATATTTTGTATTTTGTATTATACAGATATTTTATTCTTTCTTAGTTAAATTTATTCTTTCAATTTAATGATATATATATATATATATATATATATATAAATTTATAAATATATATACATATATATATATATATATATATATATATATATATATAAATTTATAAATATATATATATATATATATATATATATATATTAATTTATATATAAAATTTACTTTTTGTTTTTAATATTCATTATTTCCTATTAATAGTCTCTGTTTTAAGGTCAAGGGCAGTCGTCTAAGCATTTCACTGCATATCGTACTGTGTATGACTGTGTGTGTGACAAATAAAAATTAGAATTATAATTTTGAATATACTTCTAATCGTTAGGCAATTAAAATAGCACTTGATGCAGCACTATGATATAATGTGCCACATGTGCGTAATGAAGCCACAAAACCTAAATTCGATTTTTGTATTAAATTCCATAAAATCAGATCTCGGCTCAATGCCCCTGTGGATTACAGATAAACATTGACGCACTGCGTTTCATCCAGCGTTTCCTCTATCCCTTTGGGAGCCTGCGGCCCATTACGGAGAAGCACTGATACGACAAAGCAATGCATATATTGATTTTTACTCTAAGTACACACAATTCAGTGGTTGCATCTAAATTGTGTTACGATTTATGGTTTGCAAAAAAAAATATATGAAAACATATGGTGCATTCCGATGTGGTAGCTTTAAACGGCAAATTCATCACCGTGCCCTAGATACGGAAAAACATCGGTCATGATGTAAGCTCTTCGCTGCCGCGCTGACATGAAAAGGCTTTGCTGGGCATTAGATTAAGTGTTACCTTGGCTGAGAGCAGTGTCACAATTTTTAATCTTGTGTAGTGCTGTTGTTCCCATATCTCAATATTTCACACGTTAATTGATGGACCTTATCTGTCCTTCGACCAACATTTATCCCTATTCGAACTCTGAACCTTGTACTTGCTGCTGTGCTTTATTGTCGACACCCACATCTATTGAAAGACACACACACACACACACACCATACGGAATATATATATATATATACAGTACAGTATATATACACACACTCATAGGCATGTATTCAGGCTCAGAATAAATACCTGTGAGAAATGAAGTGCATATCTGTACTGGCTGAGCGCATGGCACCTGGCGCGGGATGATAAATTGAGGTACATGGCTTACGCATCATTGGGAGACGAAAGCATCAGTGATAAACCAACAAGGCCCCAGACAACACAGCAGAACACCTAGCTCGGGTGATCGGGGAACACAGCAGTACAGTATCTGCAAAGTGTGTGTAAGAGAGAGAAACAGAAAGAGAGAGAGAGAAAGAAAAGAAAGAGATGTTTATGTGCAGTGATGGATTTATCGATAGAGATTTACTGTAAAAGCACTTTTTTGGATAAGGGTGTCAAATGCCATAACAGTAAGTGTACATGAAAAAACATCCAACAACATTAAAAGCTCTCAAGGTAAAACTCATACAAGTCAAAAGTAGTCAAGTCTAGCTTCCTACAGATTTCCCACCATGCATCCAGGCTTTTCTCTGTTCTGACACCTATGAACTTCCTCTTCCTCGTACAGCCGAGGCTTTGACAACCTTTAAGTGACGACCCAAGACGTATTTTTTTCTTTAGCACTTGGACGAATCCTCCCATAAATTTTTTTTTTTATGTAATAATAATAAAATAAAAATCCCCTTCCCAATTGTGTTTGACTAATGGCACTTAGTTAGTAACCCAGTGTAAGTATCTATCCAATGACGGAAACTTCAAAGCCCCCTTTTTTTTTAAGTCGCTCTGGATAAGAGCATCTGCCATGGAAATCTACAGTATATTAAGCAGTTGAAGTGCAAAAACACTGGGAGGATTTTTATCTGAATATGACTGACCTTCCATTCCTGTCCGTTTAAAAACAAAAAAGGGTCCCCCAGACCCTGCCAAAGTCTTCCACGGCCAACAACGTGGCTATATTACGGCCGTTTGTTTGTTTGTTTTGTTTTTTCTCTATGAAGTTGTAAAACCACTGAACCAAAGATATTAGTTCTTTCCACATTCAGCGATTAATACAAACTAATATATACGCCAGTCTGCATCACTGAAGTGTGCTGGTGCAAGCAAGTACTTGCTGATGATGGTAACTCTGATTGCTTGTAGTGTTTATGGGTCACTAACGAGTCTGTTATATGCATGAAGCATCTGATTTGACACATTTTTTAAGCAAAAAAGTAAAGTTTGGATTCACTTTACTAGGCCTCCGATTCCGACGGCACGGTGGTATAGTGGTTAGCGCTGTCGCCTTGCACCTCCAGGGTCCGGGTTCGATTTCCAGCCAGGTTCGATTCCTTGCATGGAATTTGCATGTTCTCCCCATGCTTGGTGGGGCTTCCTCCAGGTGCTCCGGATTCTTCTCCCCAAGTCGAAAGACATGAAGATTGCCCTAACCGGCTTTCCACAAATTAACAGTAATGTGTGAGTGTGTGCCCTGCGATGGATTGCATCCGCCGT
This sequence comes from Clarias fuscus, assembly GCA_030347435.1. Lineage (NCBI taxonomy): Eukaryota > Metazoa > Chordata > Actinopteri > Siluriformes > Clariidae > Clarias > Clarias fuscus. Next base: position 3,505,235 of record CM059216.1, on the reverse strand, counting down.
GTCCTAAGTCTCCTGGACTAGGCTCCAGACCCCTGGATAAAGCGGAATAGACAATGAGTGCATGAGTGAGAAGCGTTGGATTCTCCATTTCATGTTCATGTTAGCACATCTAGTGACTTCCAGTTGCAGAATTTGTCGAATTGGGTGAGGTATTTATTTGAAGCAACATAATAACACAAGTTACTAATTCTCCTCACTGTTCCTCTTCATGAGCAGCTGATAACTATGTCAACTTTATCAATATCTTCAAACAGGAAACACTTCAAACAAGTAGCATACAAGGCGATACACAGATCCCAGTTTCCCACAGGGGCAGCTTTGGTCTCTGGGGGTGTGTTGTGGTGCCAGAACATGGCAGCAGGTCCTTTGGCGCATGACGTGGTTGCTCGATAAGATTGTGGTCTGGGGAGTTTTGTTGGCCGTGTTGTTATCATTGGGCTCTTTGCCTGCTGGGTCCCGTGAGCTGCATGTTGTGGTGCACCGAGTGTTCTGGTGACTTTCTGTCATGGCCAGTCTTGGCATCTTGTGCTTTTCAGTGCGATCGTACCAGACAGACTGGTCTTTGATTTCCACAGGCATGGGTGAACACTGGGTGCTCATGATCCTGTCACCAGTTTACTCGTGTATCTTTGGTGATCAATGTTGTTCTGGCAGCGGTCACACAAACACCACAGTTTCCCAACTTTCACTCCCCTGATGCTGTTGTTTAGACCATTATTTTATATCAAGTTCTACATGTTTGTTGGTTTTTTTTTTTTTCTACATTATTAGTGCCAGTAACATTTGTGCCTTTAACCCTTCAGCTGCTTGGCTCTCCACTTGGACAGAATCCTGTCTCACTTAGAATGTTTGGATAACAGTGTCCGCTAAATGAATAATCACACGGACCGACAAAGAAATGTTCTCTCTGTGAATCGCACACATTGTGTTGGAAGTCACACGTCGATCTCAGAAACCAATTCGCTGTTGGCGCTTATTTTATCGTTTAAATCTTACCGCGTCCTGCCAAGACTGTGTCTCGGCTGTGCAACTCGCTCCATGATTGTTTAGCGCATTGCACATGCCTCGGGTTTGAATTGCTATTAGCATGGAGATGTGAACGAATTGCCCTGCCAGTCGTTATCCGTCAAATTGCATTAACCGCGTAAGAGCAGTTTAGCTGACTGCTTAGTATTGTTTAACCTCAAGGGTACGCCTTAATAATCAATAACCAATAATCAAACATGGCAGGGCTTTACATCTTGAGTAGCTTAGCTTTAGAGTAGATTGACTGCCATTCTGTATCCCTGAGCCAAATAACAAGCTACATTTTTATTCATAGTAAAACAAAGCCTGGTGCTTATAGCAGTAATAGCGTAAGTGACTGACCATAACTCCTATTAAATATAACAATAAACAGATCAAACATACTGTACGGCATGGATTCTTGCTAATGTCCGTAGAGGACATTATTATACAATCAGTCTAGATTCCGTTTTTGGTAGAATTATTTTGTGGCGTTGCAGGAAAGGCCGTCATACTGTATATAAACGAAATGGAAAATCTGTTCTCACTTCAGTCATCAATCAGACCTCGTTATGGTTCCCTAAAACAAGGCGTCCAGACGGAACTGCAGGACATCGTCAAGCCAGAGACGTCTTTAGAGCCCACCAAAGCCCTAAAAAAAAAAAAAAAAAACGTTAACACTCCAAATGCCTTCAGTAATCATTTCAATCCTCATACTAAAGTCATCTTCGAGATGTCCTGATGGAGTAATTAGAAAGAATTTTTCTAATTTTCATTGAAGACTTCGTAAGGAGTCTTGAGTTTTACAGATCTCCTGCACACAAACAAAGTCCAGTCTGCATGCCCCTTTATAGCGCAACGCAAAACACAAATCTAACCTGCTGTGTCATTAATGCTTTCGGATCAGGAGGAGGGCTCCAAAAACACTTTCACAGTCTTTAAATCCCAGCAGTGCATTGCATTTTCATAAAAAAATTCAAAAAATAAATAACCCTACTGTATATCAGCATATTGTTTTTTTTCAATTTAAAGTTACTGTTATATGATGTACGAGGTTTTATTTGCATATCTATGAAAAATTTTGAATTTGTCAAGTTAGGTGTTGACCTTTCAGGGGGGTGTTCACATCAAACCGAGACTTTTGAATTCTCGGAACACATAATGGAGCACAGTTCTGAGAGTAAAAACTCCCTTGATGTCTCTGTATAATCCCCTGCTACGCTAATGCACTTATACCAGTGTTTCACTAGTGTTTGGACACCATCAAGGTAGAAAGTTTGATCGATAATCGCACTGCCTTTCTGATTCACATCTGAAGCGCTGGCCTCCCAGGAATCCCTTTAACGGCCTTGTGGGAATGGCTTGGAGCTTGGAGCTTGGTTGTGGCAAGAACTCCCAGCCGAGATCCTGTAGCATATGCAAAAAAAGTTCATCACAAGTCCCGGTTTGACTCGAACATCCTGCGTATTAGAGGAAAATAAAACACATGCTGTGTTATAATGGGGGGAGTGATTATTTTTGCACTTATCATTTGGCTTAAGGTGTCCCTTTAGAAAGAAACATGACTACAAATGTTAATTCAGTTCCAGTGACCACCTGATGGGCGTCGTCTGTTTGAGGATGACCCCGCCCCCATACGCCGAGTTCACTATCGCCCTTGCCTGATTTTTACCCAAATAAATATCAATGTCTGAAATCTGCGTGAACGTTCCCCCTAACATAGCATCGAGTGTCGGTTTGTTTGGAATGATGGAAATGCTTTAGAAATGTGGAAATAATATATATGTTTTTAAATATCCCTGGTATATTTGAGCCAGTGTTGCTGTAATCTCTTCCGTGTTGCTCCGCATATGAAATTGTTGCCCCTGTACGTAATTACAGCCCTGTACACGATTGATGAGCGTTCCGAGACGCCAATACTCTTTTCAGAAGTGCTCCCTATCCATCAACTGAAGAGGTTAAGTAATGCACATTTGAATGAGATCAATTAAGGCTGGCTTTTACCTTCCACATCGTAATTCCTGAATCACACTCACGATGATGATGACATATGGCATGTTGTGGAAGAGCGTGCTTTGTAAGAGTTATAGAAATGAAATTATGAACATCAACACAAAGGAAGAGTGAAACAAAAAACCGGGTGCTTTTAAACCCTTTAAAAAAAAACAATGTAAAAAAAAAAAAAAAAAATCAGGTATGAAGGAAAAAAACAAAACAAAAAGTAACAATTCACTAAATGATCAATGTTGTGTTCTTTGATAACCTTTGCGTAGAAAAATTACCTTCCACGTGTGCCATAAGGAAGAAAAGGCAAAGTGACAGGGCTGACAGACGACTTGATGCCGGCGGTAACGGCGTGAAAGCTGCGCTTATCGTGCTCTTTTCTATCGCGGATTCCCACTGCGAGGGTTTGAAGCGAACTGAAAGGCCACGCAGGAGGAATATATGGGCTTCTCGGCGCTGTCAGTCTTGTAGGATTATCGGGGTTGCAGTTGAAGTTTGTGTTTGCTTACTGCAGAGTACTCTGTCACGGATTTTCGGTCTTTATCTCAAGGCTGACTGATAAACCGAGTCCTTTCTTCGCTCCCGAAGACGCATGGGTGCGTCGGTACACAGCGTGCTTTTGAGTGCCGAGGAAATAGTGACAGATAAAGTCAAAAAGAAAGGTAACGCCACTCAGGCAGACAATCGGCCAGCCTGCCCACACGTTCAATGAAGCGAGCGTGCACACGTGTATTGAGATGTGACGTGACGCGTCTCTGTACGTGCACGTGTATTACCTTTGAAAATCGAAAGGTAAGACAGTCGTATAGGAATGCTATCTATGCTACTGTATCGATACTTCTTTTTTTTTTTTTTTTAAATGATGCCGACGTCTCAGTCATTTTTAGACCAGTACATTCCTGGCTTTTGTCTTTTTTTTTTTTTGCATTTCTGTCTTGCCCAGGCTGTAAAAAAGCCAATCAGATTTTCCCCCTTTTTTCCAAACTTTCTGAGTGAATTAGTCCCAAACACACTCATTACACACCCTTAACAAGTCTCAAAACACCTCGAGCACTAATTAGTTGAAAATCGTCTGCATTAGAAGCCCTGTGTGCCCGCGATAGGAACTTCACGTGCCCGAATCCTCACTTAATCCAAACTTAATTGCTAATTGTTAAGATGGTAAAACGTTGTTTCGTTATAATCCTTTGTTATGCACCACTTCATTTAAAATTAAGTTCGTTTAGAAGTAATAATCATGGCGCTGCTCAGCTAAACGTTAAACTTTTGTATTTTCAGTTAGTTTGCATTATTTATAGTAAATGCCATGATTCATTTCTAAGTGACTGAAAGAAATGATGTTATAGGGAACGGGTTAAATTTAATTAATCGTCAAACTTTTTTAAGGTTTAAAGTTGTAACAAATTGCAGGAAAGAATGTAACAGCGAATCGGAATATTTATAAAATCATGCTATTTATACGTAGAATCGCAATTTAAATCAAATCGGCTCCTAGGTATCGTGATAATATCGTATCGGGAGGCGACTGGTTGTCCCATCCCTACTTGAAGGTCACCAACATAGACATTTCTGCTCCATGCTTTCTAATTGGCTAGGAAGTTTCACTTCATTAAAAGGGTGTTTGTGTGCAATTTATTTAAAGTTACATGAATCGTGATGATGAGTTATAATTCCTCTTTAGAAAATGTATTAAAACTTGATTAAAAAGTTTAATATGTGAGCTTTAAACATCAGAATAGAGGAAATATGTGAGCCAATTTGAGGATTTTATATATTTTATTTATTTATTTATTTATTTATTATTATTATTATTATTATTATTGTTGTTATTTTGTTTTGTTTTGGGTTTTTTTGCTATGAGGATAATAAAAAAAGAGAAAAAAGAAAAGGTAAATGTGCTGTTGATTGAAATGGCACAACACTGAATCAGCCTGGCTGCTTTCAGCCAAGAATAAAAATCTGAGGCTACAGGGCACGATAGAACAACCGTCACCCACTTTTTCTTTCTTTCTTTCTTCTTCTTTTTTTTTTTTTAAACAAAGAATAAAATTTTTTCAAAAATATGTTGGTTTTGAAAAATAATCAATGTTGCGACCGTTCATGTCATTGATTCTTTTCCTATGGAACACCACATCCCTGAGGTGTTACGTTTCGTACAAGTCGATCATCTAAATTTGCTTTCAAAACGTTAGGTTTTTTTTATTTTATTTTTTTTTTTACTACAAAACCCATCCCTTTTTATATGACTTTGTGGTGTATATTGTGCATTTCACTGAATGCTAACACACAGCCTAATTAATCTCATTTTAGTTTATGGACCAGTGCTCAGTGCTGTCCGTGGTATTGTAGGGATTATTATTATAAACTGCTCCCAGATTTATCTATTTATACGAGTCATGTAAAATTAGCATTCTTATTTGTTTCGAAATTACAGGAAGAATTTGAGTGAAAAAGCAGCACTGTAGGTGGTCTTCATACCACACCATCATTAATGATTTTCCCATAACTAAACAACCTATTATGTTCTTTGTCCCTTACAAAGACAATATCTATCTATCTATTACTTCAAGTATTTTACACAGTATTTTACACAGTATAAACATATCCTATGCTAATTGTTTTTTGTTGTTGTTTTATTTATTTATTTATTTATTTATTTATTTAATTACGGGACAAATATTACATTAATCAGGCTCATGAATGTCCTTCCTGCTGGCATCCATAAGAGCCCTAACAATTATCGAAGTGTTTTGGAAGTTTTCTTTAGTGGTCGTTTTTTTTTAAAACGTGGAATAAATGACAGCCGTGTTATTATGGTATTGAACGTGAAGCTCCGAGCGGCTGTTTACTGACGCCTGTGCTCTGAAGAGCCTCTATGCTTTTTTAGTATGAGTTGCATAAGTTTCAGTGCAGTTGCCATAGCAACTTCAATGCCAGGGTTCTATAAAAGCACACGAGTCCCTAAAAACATGTGGAATGTGAAATGTTAAATGATGTTCACGTAGATAGATAGATAGATAAATAGATAGATAGATAGATAGATAGACAGACAGACAGGGTGAAAAAGGATAAAGTGTTTAATTGCGCAGCCGTTTCCATTCATTGTTCCTGTGTTATTTATGTGATGGATATATTCCGAGCCTCTTTTGTTCCCCAGGTCAAATGGTGTTTGGAGAAACGAGCTGTTAAGATAGAAAACTTTCTTCGTCATTCTTTCTTTCTTTCTTCTTTTTTTTTCTCGTGTATGCATCGGAAAATCCGAGCGCTCCACCTGCTCTTCTTTTTTTTTCACACTAATGGGCCTCAGCCAGTAACCAATGCCTAGTAATTACACATTAGCAGCTCTGCCATTTTAGACCAATCCTTAATTGTTTTTCTTTTTGTCTGTGTAATTGTGTCATGTCACATTAGCATTGTTTCCCTTCGTCCTTTAGCTCTCGCCAATTAAAGTGCTGTCCAAGTCGGGAGTAATTACTAAATGGGTTCATCCCCCTGATAAAAACAGACACGATTTGACCCTACGTGTCCTAATTCGCGTTGTCTGTTTAAGGAACTCTCACTAGTGTCATCTTTTGTCCTGTTTAACAGCATTGAATAACCCCCCCCCCACCACCCACCACCACCAACACCACCATTAAACAATATAGGAGAGTGTGTTTTGGATCATCTCCAAACATCCATTCACAAGCCGCTACCCAGCAGGAGCCGAGGGAAGCTGGAGCTCCGAAGCACTACATCATCGCTCCGGCGTCTCAGCTCCTTGGAACAATCAGGCCGTAAAACACGGCCTGATTGACACAGACTTCATGCAGAATACAGCTGGGGGCCGGGCTATTCGGGCTGATTAGCATCTTCTGGCCAGACCGAGCCGGCAGGGGATGGAGGCAGAAAGCTGGCTGTGATCTGCGGTCCAGAGTTCAGTGTGCGTTAAGCTGTCTCATACACTCTTATAGAACCTTCATAAAATGTAATGACACACAGTTTAGGTAGGCATTTAGTATAGTTTAATGGGAAAGTATAATTAAGAAGAAGGTTAATTCATACATAAGGAGATAAAACACAACCAGAGTTTTTTTTTTTTCTAATTTTTTTATTTTTATTTTTTTTAAAAAATGATGACAAGAAAGAAGAGGCGGCATGGCGCTGTAGTGGTTAGCACTGTCGCCTTGCACCTCCAGGGTCTGGGTTTAATTCCCAGCCAGGTTCGATTCCCGTCTCTGTGTGCATGGAGTTTGCATGTTCTCCCCGTGCTTGCTGGGTTTCCTCCGGGTACTCCGGTTTCCTCCCACAGTCCAAAGGCATGTCGGTTAGGTTAATTGGCGTTTCCCAAATTACCCGTAGTGTGTGAATGAGTGTGTGTATGTGTGTGTGCCCCGCGATGGATTGGCACCCTGTCCAGGTTGTACCCCGCCTTATGCCCTAAGTCTCCTGGGATAGGCCCCAGGCCCCCGCGACCCGGAATACAGGATTGAGCGGTCAAAGCCCAACAATCAAAGCCCTGACCCTGGAGGTTCGAGGCCACAGTGCTAACCATTACGCCACCATCCCGGTTAATTCATGTTATCACTGGCTTTTCTAGTATCTGTCTATTTATGACCATTTTTTAAAATATGAAATTGTTATTATTGATTTTAAAGCCGTGTTTGTTTGTTTTTGTTTTTCTCAGACAAGTTTTGCAAAATAGTCATCTTTCATATATGTATTTTGAATTATTGTCAAGTTTCCGTGTTATAAGAGGAATAAAATACTGTATGTTGTGCAGTTAGAGAACAATAATCAAGTTCATTGTGGTTTCACCCTTTAGTATGCGTTCCACTTTTGACCTTTTAGTTTGCGTTCTCAGTGTTTTCTCGTATTGACCTTGGTCATTCAGACCTCTCCCAACACAATGCTGTCTGAACGATCAGACTCTCTTATTGGAAAGCTTAATATTACAGCTTAAAAATGCAGCTTACGAAGCCTGTAATTCTTGTTTCAGGTATTTGGAGTGTTTTTTGTTTGTTTGTTTGTTTGTTCTCTTGCTGTCTGGTTGTCTGCAACCCCAGTCGCTTTCACTGTGTCCATCATGTTGTGTGTTTGCTGGTCAGGGATGAGTCATGAGCCTTCCTTGGCCTTGCTTATATGCATTTTTATTATGCCTTTATTGCTTTTCTAATCTAGAAGGCAGACCTCGTTTGTATAGGACGATAAGATGAATTGTGAGAGAGAGAGAGAGAGAGAGAGAGAGAGAGAGAGAAGAATGTTTTACCCTCTCGAGAGCCTTGACCTTGTGACTCTGTTCCTCTCATTTAAGTCACAATTAGACAGATCATGAAATCATCCCAAGGGCATTGAAAGACAATTCTATTCCATTTCCTGCTCTAGAAAATAGTACAAATGATACGACATATATAATACTTTGGAGATATCACTGTATGATGCGGTTGTAGTCGCGATGGCGCAGCCAGTGTGCTGATGATATCACAGCCGTGATGATATCCAGCACAACTGCACTATGTAGCCAAAAGGTGAGGAGGATAAACCACGAAGGTGAGAAACTTACAAGGTTTCATTTATATTTGGACTCACTGTATAATACTTTATAACGCCTTATGGCTAAATATATGGCTAAATAACTGGAACTTTGGAATTCAACACAGGTACCATGAAGAGAATCAACCCGCGTGTTTAAAAAGGTGGAAAATGGACAGTGTGATGTTTAAGATGATGTAACCTTATCAGATGTGTGTGTTCTTGCTGAAAGTGCTTCTGTGTCTGGTTGTACAGACGTACTCTCGCCCACGCTGCGACCTAGCGTTAGCGTAATTAACCACTGAACAACACCTGAGACGCAGAGTGATACTTTCGTCCAATCAGATGGCTTGTTTCGAAACCCGCTGTTGTATCATGCGCAACATACGGCTGGCTGCAACACGCATTTGTGTGTATTCATCGCTTATCGTATTCTTCCCAACGTGACATACTGCTTATCTATGGTTGCGTCTTCATTATTTTTTAAGCAAAATTACTGAAAGTACAGAACAACTTGATATTTTCCTACCCTGACTTTATCCTCTTGGGTGAGTCTAATGATTCCTTTTTAATGTTACAAAAAACAAAACAGTTCTAATTAGAACCACGCAATATGTTGAATAATGCATGATTCTATGTAATAAAACGAACGTTTCAGCATCTCACGGGCCCTGACCTTGCGATTCTGGCACTCTGGCGTTCTCGTCACACAATCAGACAGATCACTAATTCGTTCCGAAAGCATTCGACAACTTTCTCTGCTCCTCCTCCTCGTTCTCTGATGGCACAATAATGCGGCAGCGATGCTCCGCGCTACGTTTCAGTGCCGTCTCGCTGCATATGTAAATGCAGTGCAAAAAAAAAAAAAAAAAGAAAGAAAAAGAAAGAAAAGTCATTAAAGCTCCCAGACTTGATAGGAGTGCTGGCATATCTCTTAGCACGAGAAGAGAGGGGGGGGGGGGGGGGTATAGCAGAACGAGGTGTCACGCTGCAACCTAAATCAAGACACCTTTATTGATTCCAGTTTAAACACCCTCTCCTAAGAATGATTACAATTCTGCCCAGCTCATTTTTTTTTTTTTTTTGGAGGACTCAATCCAAACTGAATTATGTTGTATCGTGCAAAGTCTACCTGCACTACATTCAAATCAGTGCCACACTCCACGCCTGAATCCTAACGCAGCTTAGCAATACCCCCCCCCCCTCGCCCCCCCCCCCTCGCCCCCCCCCCCACACTCTCTCTCCTTCCGAAGCTGTCACCTCAGCACGGTATTAGCAAGAGAGGCCTACGCTTTATGATTGATTTCTCCTATCTAGTGTGTTGGAGTGAGTTTAAATTGATCTTGTCATTTAGCAGTAAATATCATCAGTGCGGGAGGGGTGGGGAGGTGGGGGGGGGGGGGGGAATGGGGGATCGGTTGGGGTTGCTGGGGAGGACTCGTAGTGCCTGTGCATGTTCATCGATCTGACCCCTCGGATCAATTCATTTTTCCATCCGTGGTCCACGGCTAAATTACAACCCCGCCGAGAGGAAACGGACAATCTACTCTGAGCACACTTCTCTTTCATTTCATTCTTTCGATCTCATTTCAGTCCTGCGTCCCATCCGGAAAAAAAAAAAAGAAAAAAGATAAAGATAAAGAAAAAGCCTTACCTGTCAAAGCACTGGTGTCATAGCGTCTCATAGATTAACTACTCAGAATACTGGTGAGGATATGATTAAAATGTCTCGTGATTAAAAATGTTCCAATGCGCATGTTCCTGTTTAGATTGCGCATTAGCGGGACGTTTCGAGGGAGGCTAATTGCATTCAAGTTTGTTTTTAAGCTCTTTTTGAAAGTGAGAATTACTCTGATGAAATGCATATGTGACGACGAGACGGAGTTAAACAAATGAACGCCATCACGAATTCAAAATTCAAATGCAGAAGCTTATATGACTCTTTGTGACTTTAAATGGGAAGATACGATAGAAACATTTCACTGCAATGAAAACAAATGCACTATGAAAGATATTTCCAAAAAATAAAGAAATATATATATATATATATATATATATATATATATATATATATATTGTGCAAAATGTAATTGTAAACAGTGAGGTATAAAAATATCAAAAACCAAGAAGTTAGAGATATGGTGTGTTCAGTATAACAGCAGCAGTATGATTGAAACATAAAGCATGAAATACTGTAAAATTGTGTGTGTGTTTGTGTGTGTGTGTCAGTATCAGTGTTATTGTACATGCTCCAAAGATCAATTTAGTGCAATGCAATGTTGCAAACACAACTTCAAGACACCATTAATTCATAGTAACTAAAACAGATCTTACTATGTGTTATTGTGGTTCAACAAAACCGCTTGCCTGACCAGGACTGAACGGTACGAACTCGCCAAGGATGGACACGTATGCGCCGCTCAACTTCCAGGACAATAAATGATATAAAATGTTGGTATTCTGTTGTTTTGTGGTTGTTTTCACAACATTGTGCTTGCAGCATTTAGTCGGCATTAGCTTGATGTCATTTTATCAAAGTAATTGACCTATTGTAGTCTTTTGGCGGAACGACATCATAGCCTAATTACAACTACACTGCCAGTCAAAGGTTTGGACACACCTTCTTTTATCTCCACGCTCGTTCCTGACTATTATTTTCTTTCTACACTGTCAAACAATACTGAAGGCGTTTATCCAAAACACAGAATAATCTCCTCTGAACAGTCGATATTGAGATGTATATCTGCTACTTCTGCTCTGTAAAGCTTCATAACGTCTCTAATCTGAGGTGCTGGTTGTTAATCGGTGATTTCTGAAGGCTGGTGACTCTAAATGAACGTCTCCTCTGCAGCAGAGCTACAGTAAGTTTTGGTCTCGCTTTCCTGGGAAGGTCTTCATGAGAGACAGTTTCATCATGGTGCTTGGCTGTTGTTGTTATTAACTGCATATCATTCCATATATGTTATTTTATAGTTTTGAAATCTTCACTATTGTTTTAGAAAACAAATCACGAATCAGTTTGGACGTGTGTCCAAACTTTTGATGGGTACTGTACAGTATATGACAAAGATGTACAATATTAGAGTTCCTGTTTGGATTACTGTATCTTGTTAAGGGATCTGGAAATATAGGAAGTCTAGACAGAGATGTGGGATAACAATGCTACCTTTTTAAATCATGTACATAAAGTGTATATAAGTGCATATTCTGCCATTTGAGACGCAACTACTAGAACAATTTTTTTTTTTACTTTCTAATTTCCTCTTCCTGTCCCAGATCATCCTCCAGCCCATGCCTTAAAGTTTTGTTTTTCTTTCTCATTTGCATACAATCTAGTTATTTGTACATTTTGTACATTTGCGTGTTGTACCAAATCATTTCTAAGCCATTACTACCTTACCAAATTCCTATTTATCCTCAGGTCTATATTTTTAGATCCTTGATGGCTCTCTCGGCACTTTCAAGTCCACCACACTTCACTTTGAGCTCTGGGTCTGACCTCTGCCTGTCTGTTTGTATTACGATTATGGGTCCACCTGTAATAGGGGCATGTATTATGGCAGGACCCTTAGGAGGTGACACAACACCGAACAGCATGGAGAGTAATTTGAAAAAATTGCGAGAGTGAGTGGGAGGTCAAGCAGACAGTACTGGTGCATTTGGGGGAAAAAATTGTCTTGACATAGAAATCTAGTAAAATAACCTAAAGGGTAAGAAATGGGTTTCATTTTCAGGAAAAGTTCCAAGTGTAAAACTTTAGAAACTCATAAAAATGTAACTACTGGAATAATAAGTTATAAGAAAAAATAGTATTAGTATCAAATAGCCAGCATTAATTAAAGTCCATTTATAGTAGTTACGTTTAAACATTACAATACATTTGGGAGGCGGCACGGTGGTGTCGCCTTGCACCTCCATGGTCCGGGTTCGATTCCTGGCCAGGTTCAATTCCCGTCTCTGTGTGTATGGAGTGTGTATGTTCTCCCCGTGTTTGGTGGGTTTCCTCCGGGTACTCCGGTTTCCTCCCTCAGTCCATGTAGGTTGGGTTAATTGGCGTTCCCAAACTGGCCGTAGTGTGTGAATGAATGTGGAAGTGTGTGAATCTCCGAAATCGTTGGGGCATTTTTTTCTAGATGCTATATTTAATAACCGATAGAGGTTTTGAGCTGTACACACATGCATTCTCGCCTAAACAACTCTTAAAACTACACTTGTGACACAATAACAGTAATATTTCGAACATTTTGCAGGCAGCCGTTTGTAGAAACCGGAAAATAAGGAATAAACAGTTGTTCTATATTTAAAGTTTGATGTCTTTGAATGTACTTTTTTAATAACAATCAACAGACAGAAACAGATATACTGTAGGCTATATAATAGTTCATTCTTTGTAACAATAAAATTGCCAGCTATATTGCAATATTGTACAATAAATATCGGTAGCTCTAGTTCAGATTTTGTTTTTAGAATTTGTTGTATAAAATACACAGATGTGGAAATTACCATCACTGTAGTATTTCTTTGATACAATACAGTGGAACCTCGGATAGCGAGTAACTCTGTTTACGAGTGTTCCGCAAGACGGGCAAAGATTTTTAATTAATTTTGACTTGAAAAACGATCATGTCTTGGTTTACGAGTGCTGAGTTTTTTGACACCGACACACACACATCGACACACAAACACTCTCTCGCCTTTACACCCCCACCTCCCCGGCTTCACAGACACACACACTCTGCTCTACACAGAAACTCAACTCTGTCGCGATTCTTTTCAAGGGTAAGGTGCTGGTTCATTTGTTGTTGTTGTTTTTTTTACTTTACAGCAGTGATTCCGTTAGTCTGTGCTCACGCGAGTGTCATTAGAGAGATTTATTTTTTCCTGTTAAAACAGTGTTTCCGTTGTGTGTGTTTTTTGTGAAACTTAAAAAGCAAGGTGGGGGGAGGGAGAAGGAGTTTTACTGTGTAAGACGAGGCGAGGGAAGGGGCTAATTCCACACACACACACACACACACACACACACACACACACAAATACACAGTGCCTGCGCGCACAAACGTAAACACTTATCTGTTGGGATTTATTTTAACTTTTTTTAAAGATAAAGTGCATGTTAATTTGTTTTATTTTTACTTTATATATTGTTTATATATTATTAATTATTTTTCTGTATTTATTTTTTTGGGCTGCGGAACAAATTATTTGAGTTTTCATTATTTCTTATGGGAAGATTTGATTTGGTTTACGAGTGTTTTGGAATACGAGCCCGCTTCCGGAACGAATTATGCTCATAATCCAAGGTTCCACTGTATATTGTTATGACTTTTTTATGACGAGGGAAAATCTCCTTACCAACCTTGTTTCTCTTCGATTTAAAGTTAATTAGGAAAATGTTACTATCAAACAAGAACACACGAACTTGTCTATCCAGAGAACTTTTCCATGGTGCAAACTGTTCCATAGTGCTAGCACTGGAGTCTCATTCCATGAATTTTAAATAAACCTCTTTTTTTTTACTGTTAAAACGTAAACCTGAGATGTACATTGAATAAAATAAATAAAAAGTGCAACACCTGAGAAGTGCTGCTGTAGATGACAGGACATGGTTTATTACCAAGTATGCACTCATGGTACTGTCATGACAAAAATATATAAATATATATATATATATATATATATATATATATATATAAGTAGAATATATCAACAAGACCGCCTATCTACCTATTCCCAGATAAAGTCTAATATCTCTGGTATTATTTGCAAGTGGCAGGCGAAATTGCCAAGGGCTTCGTATTATTCCACATTGTATTCTATTCTATACTGAAAATAATAGGACTGGATCAAACTGAACTTGTATACCGAAGTCTGGCAGGAAAATATTAGAAGCTGTATTGTTTTTATAATCTTGACTTGAATTGACAGTGGAGCTGTGGAGCTGTGGAGCAAACACGGGCGCTGGTCTGCAGTTCCCACACAGTCAACATGATCCTGTCAGGTCTAGTGAACAGGGAAAAAAAAGCCTCCATAGCATAGCTGCTGCCTGACATGAAGATAAGCAAGCTGAAGACATGATGAAACTCGATTTTTCAATATGTTGCGTTAGGCAACAAATAACTTGAACTCAGACTCAGACTCTTGGGGTTTCTTCACCTCTTCTACGGTTTGTAGGGATCAGGTTGGAGGTAATACCAACACCTCGCTGACAGAACTTCCCTCTGCTTGGGTGGATATGATCCCAGCTGACAGGTGAGTTCAAAACGATACACCGAGATCCATAACACTTATGCTTCCATCGCCGAATTGGTGACCACCATTGCCATAGAGTAGTTAAGAGCTGACCACTACAGTCGTCACTGAGGGGTGGAACTTTAGAAGAAACAGGATCAGACAAAATGAAAATTCTACTAAAGCTCTTTATTACACTCACATCAATGTTCTAGGGTTTACATTATGTTTATGTATCAGCCACAAGAGACGCCAACTATCACTGCGACTTCGGTTAGCTTTATAATGGCTTCTGTTTTGTTTGTTTGTTTGTTTATGTGTCAAATCAGTTAACGGGGACTAATTACAAGCAGGAACTTTGGATCATTGGTTCGTTGTGAAGATCTGTTTGAGGAAATGGTTTCAATTTTTTCACCAGCAAAAAAGAAGCCGTTTGTTTTCCCTTCAATTTGCCCAAATTTCCACAGATATATTACTTTCATTGCCCCTAATGAATTTCACACAGGTTCCTATGATTCCCCAATATAACATGTTCTGTGTAATATATAATACTGTGCAAAAGTCTTAAGCCTCGATCATTTCTTGATATTTTGCTTCCAAAAAGACAGACTTTCTTGAACTTTAAAGTCTTGAGAAATAGCTCTCCATGCTTCTTGAAGGACTTTTTTCAGTCCAGTCCCTGAGCAGTTTCAGAGGAATGTTTTTTTTATTTGTTAAGCCACACAGTGACCTACAGTATGATTTATTCAAGCATAAAAAACTGTTAAAAAAAACAGGTGCAGGTGCTCACTCACTCATTATAGGAGATTTGGAAATACTAGTCTTTGGACTGTTGAAGGAAAAAAAAATACATGGTAGTGATGGGAAGTTTGGATCACTTTAGTGACTCGGTTCTTTGAATCTCGTTCATCAAATGAATGAAAATGGATGAGTCTTTTTTGGGGTCATTTAGTTCATTTCGTTTTTTTGATCAGAAATAAAATAAAATGTGACATTTTCAATAAACAGACACAAAACACGTCTACATACACAAATTGTGACTATAGCTCCAATAATAATGAAAATTTTACAATGCAGCTAAGGACATATTATTATAAACAGAATGAGCAGCTCACCTCTCATATCTTCTGGTCCGAGTCGTTCGTTCTTTTACGCTATTAGTGTCTATTAGGGAGCTATTAGCGTATTAGGGAGTCACGTGACAAAATAACAAATGATTCAGACTAGATGACTCATAAGAACCTCCCAATTCTGTTTCCTGTGTACTGCACTTCATAGCGTCTATGGGAGTCATGTGATAAAAGAACAAACGATTTGGACCAAGACGCAAAAGTAACTACTCATTCCTGTTTCCTGTACATACTGTAACCTACGGAGGTTTTGCGATGCTTCGCATATGAACGAATCACTTTCTGAGGCTACTCGTTCAAAAAGAATGAATCACTCATGAACGACCCATCACTATTACACGGAGGAAACCCATCAAGCACAGGGAGAACATGCAGACTTCATGCACGGACAACCGTGGTGGGAACTAAACCCTAAACCCTAGTCCCAGTGCTAACCATTATACCACCTTGCTGCTACTGTAACTTAACCAACATCTTTCAATTTCATTTGATATAAAGAAATAGGGGGCTCAAGACTTTTGCACAGTACTGTATATGCTTCAAACAGTTCAAACTCAAAGTGTTGGGTTTTGCAGTCAAGCGATTTCTTGCCCAACTGTCAACAAGTCTCAATCCTGGCTTAAACCTCAGAAGTGCAAAATTCCCAGGAGATCACTTGTCGGATTTCATTCACCCGTTCCTAAAAAGAGACAGACCCCTCCCCGGTGAACTGAACTTTCCACGGATAATTGACCAGAAAAGAAATCCCGTCTGCCTATTGTTGCAGTAACTG